>JAOBYK011139750.1:0-22819 GCA_025434845.1 Phenganax subtilis | reverse complement strand
TAAATATACATGGTGTATACCTCAAACGATTACTGATATTGTTGTTTCGCCATGCAAAACTACAAAAATCTTAAAATGATGAATGTCTCGAGATTTTATTTCACCTGTAGCTGGATCTCTTATTCATAGAACAAACTAATACTAACTCGACTTTGTTGTTTATGAGACTCATTAATAAACTTATGACGTCACTTTTAATGCAAGTCTTTAGCCAAGACTCTGGGTTGTAATTAGGCTCACCATCAATCATGTAAGTTCTTAGTCTTCCTGCAGGGCTTGTTTCTCTAACCTTACCTCAAGACCTTTGTTGTATAAATTCATAATTTGATTTTTCATTCTCTTGTAGTTCTCCAAGACTTTAGTTTTTATATTTTCAGGAACATGATCGACTAGCCAATTATACCATTCATTTAATTCTCTTCTCACAAAAGTTCAAGGTTTTGGTGTTGGTTTCTGTTTTGGTGTTATGTATTTTGTTGGTTTGATAGGTTCTGGTAGTCCAGTAGTGTGTTCTAAATTCTGGTCTAATGGATGAATAAATTGTTGCTGTTGTTGTCGCGGATATTATGGTTGTATATATTCAAGTGGTTTAAATCTTTTCCTAGTCGAATCACCTTTCAATTCTCGTATAAGTTTATTGAACTTATACATATTCTTAAGATTCTCCTCTTTCTAATACTTGTCCAGATTCTGGATCCTGTACAAATGAACCATATTTATTCAAAATTTGTATATCTTGGGAACTTATGTGTTGATCAGGATCATCTATAGGCTGTTTTAATTTCTCTTTCATTCTAGATAATATTTCCTGGATTGCTGACAAACTTTTCTTACTATGAGCAACATGTTTCTTAGATCCAATTGTGTTTGTATATCTTAAGCTTTCATTATCATCAGACATTGTTTTATTTAGCTTAGTTGACTGATTCAAGTTTTTTACTTTTATTACATGTTGTGTTTTACTTTGTTTTCTATTGAACATTGTTTTATTTAACTTAGGCGAAGTATTAGGTGAAGCAATTTTTAAAGTCTCGTTTTTGTTCTGTAAGTCCATTTTTAGCCGTTTCTTGTCTTGTGTTGTATCGGACATTGTTTTATTTAACCTTGGTGAATTATTAAGTGAATCAGTTTTTAAAGTCTCGCTTTTGTTGTGTAAGTACATTTTTGGTTGGTTTTTGTTTTGTTGAGACATTTTGTTTTGTTACATATTACATTAATTTTTGGGTACAGTCATGCGTGTAATATGCAAATTAGGTATGATGTCATCAAAACATGTTTAGGCACATGCCTAATTGGAGGAATCCTCGGTTTTGGCCACCCTGTTAAAAAATGACTGTCAGGACTAAACGCGTAATAGTAGGTTATACTAATTTCACTTGAAATGTTCAAAAATCGATAGAGTGGGGTGGTGGTGGTGGTGTGCCTAAACCCCCCTTTTTCATACTACTGATGATTACAGCCAAAGAGTCTTGTGGCTTCGTGTTACTCATTCTAACAACTCGCCAGATCAAATTCCTTTTTTTATTCCAAAGTTGTTTTCGAGCATGGTGGCTGCCCAGTTCAATTAGTGACTGACTTGGGAACTAAAAATGGAGCCGCAGCAACACTGCAGGCATATTTCCACGATAATTGTGAGGCTCATCGATATGTACCTTCTCCGAGAAACCAACAGATCGAAGGATGGTGGGCATGTTTTGCAAAGAGTCATAGGCAGTGGTGGAAGAATTTTTTTAAGGATTTAGAGTCCCAGGGGATGTGGACACATCTTGTGACATGACTAAGGAATGCTTGCAGTTTCGTTTCCACAAGTTATTGCAGACTGAGTTGGACTCTGTGAAACTGCACTGGAATTCCCATAGAATTCAACAATCAAGGTATCATACTATATCAGGGCGGCCAAATTCTCTATTTTTTACTTCAACTTCATGGTTCAAGGAATTACCTAGTTCAACTAACTGAAGAAGAGATTGAATTTGCTTCAGAGCATATATAGTTGAAGATGAATTAGAAGAAAACTACCAAGAATACTTTGAGTACGTAAAGATTAATCTTTCTATGCCACCCTGAAGATTGGAAAGAAGCGCTTGACATGTTCAGTGTACTAATGGATATAGCGGCCAATGGATATGATACATAAATTCATTTGCAATCGTGAGAAGAAAGGAAATGACCTGCAAAACTTATGCAGGTTTTACAAAAAACTACAAACTATTTAATTAATTAGGCAGTCAATACATGTATCCATCAGAATGCATATTGAAATGTCTCTTTTTCATACTGGTATCACTGAACAATACTTTATATTAGTAGTGTAATAACTTAATCAAAAGACTATTACACAATGTCAACAGGTAGAGAACGTTTACGGCAACAATGAACAAGTAAAGTAACATTTGTATTTAGTAACACTCCTATAGTTTACTGGTCAGGTTTTGAGAATTCTGGTTCCCACCGTGATGATTGAAATTACCTCCAGGCATAATACATGGTGACATCATTTTTCAGGTCTTTTCAAAATCAATCAAGCATTTTCAGCTTGATCTGCGTGATCATAGTAGCATCATCCGTATAATGAAATATGTCATCAGGTTGACTTTTAATTAACGTTTCAGTGACCCAGTTTTAGAATAGTTCTATGGTCCATATGTTTCCAATAAAAGCGTTTTGTAACATTTCAACTACATAATAGCACACAATGCAAAATCTATAGTTGATATATGCACCACCAAGCACAATTTGGCAATACAGCGGAATTTATCCAACATTGATAGTTAATACATGCACTACCAAACTTGATTTAGCAAGAAGGCAGAATATTTTGGAAATTACGAAACTAAAAAGATTTTCCTGAGAACAACTTTTAGATGATCTGCTGACAAAATAAGTTAAAATGCACTATGACCAAGATATTTCATTTTTAAAGTCTGAAATATTGCACCGCATCGCCAAAACGTATTCTGTATATTTGGACCTTAAAAGTAACAATAGCAAACACTTTATGAATAAAAAAGAACGATGCTCCTTACATTGTTATCCTCAGTTAAACTGTCCAATATTTGCTTCTTTTCTTTTGCTTTTTTTTGTCTGCAACACAACCAGAACATCTTGTAAATATCGACCATTACCACTCTACAGTATGCACTGTAAGCTATGGTCTGGAGAAAGTTTGCCGTATAGACAAGGCAGCTATAAAAATTTAACAAAAGTCTTCGCCATCTCTCATACGGCTGACAGGAAAAGTTATCTCCCGTCCACATGCACAACACATGGGAAACAGATCGTATGATTTGGTTCACATAGCAGGCAGTCGTGATTGAAAATTTGAAATTCACAAAGACATTTAAAGGATGCCCGTCAAGCGGTTGATATTGTTGCCCAGTGAGCCAACCCAACACTCCAGAAACTGTTATCTCTGCTACATGAAAGTCTTCTTCCTTTTCTTCAGATAGTTCTGAACTTTCAGCAGTGTCAAAATAATTCCATGATACTGCCTCAGAGTAGCCTGATCGCTTTTCATCATTATGTTCTAATGAATACAGGAAATCTTGGAAATTATCCATGATGCATTCCTCTATATCCTTTGGAACTGAGCCATCAACTGAATAGCATGGTTTCATGAGAGAAAATACGAAATTTGCATCAACTGGTTGAGGTTTTCCTATAATGAAATACTCTTTGAACACTTCCGGGTTTTGTTTCATCATTTCTGCTAGTCTGTAACGTGCTAATCCTTTCATGAACTTGCCTAAGTAGAGTTGTCATTTGCTGAAAAAACTTATCACAATTTACCTGCGGATGTCATTAATATGATCTTGATCTATCTTACTGGTATGCCCGTGTTCGATTATATCTGATGACTTTTTGCTAACATCTTCTTGCACAAGATTATCTACATAGCACTTTTCCTCAGGTGTAATATCAGCATTGTTTAAGCTCTTCAAATCCATTTTAGGATTGACCATTGTCTCATAAACGCATTCATGTAAGAAAAATGGGGGTGGACCTCCTTGGGCAAGGCCCACAGCAACAATCTCTCCACAAGTTTGAAAATATCCGTTTTGGATGTTATGAGTAGAATCGACTGGGCTACCGTCAGGAAAAATTGAAGTAGCCATGCTCAATATGACTATTGCAAGAAACTCTTTTCATTGCCCTGCCATCTTTCCATCTTCACCAGTGAAATGACCCCATAAAGTTTTATCAGCTTTAGCGCACTTTGGTTCATGTTGCCATAGATTAGACACCTGGAAAGATTGGATCCTCTTCGAGCCACAATAAAAAACTGACCACTTATATCAACTCTTTTGCTCAGCTCATCTACACAATTTCTGTCAGCCAGTATTGCATCATGTTTTATTTTTTGGTCCAAATCATCAGGTTTCAATGTGGTATCAGTATCTTTGTTGTCAATAACAACAACCTCCTTGGCAGCAGGGATCACATCTGGCATTTGCTCAGTGGCATATTCTTCATTGCCCACGTTTTCCTAATCAACATCACTTTCTAATTCACGTGCAAGAGTTTTGTCAATTTCAATTTGTTTGTCAACTCCTTTAGCAGAACTGTTGTCAGATCTATGATGCTTAATTAGAGAAAAACAATCTTCGGAATTACTATCAAAGTCACTCAAGAGCAAATGATTATGATATTCTATCGTGTACAGGAACAAGTTTATTTGGTTATAATCCATACCAGACTCCCTATGATATCGTTTCAGTGAAAACAGATCTTTCATTCCAGGCAAACAGTCAACAGTCTAACCAACTTCATACACAAGAAGGTATGATTGATCTGCATAATACAAGTTATTGTAGTCAGCTTTCCATTTCTCTTCTGCCTTTTCATGAACCACAGGTGCGGCTTGCTGTGTTTGATATGTGCATTTCCACCTTCTTTCCTCGCTTCATTTTTGGTGTTCTTTCATTTGCATTCTATTCCAGAAGTTGTATAAAAATCAAAACATCCTGTTCACGTCTAAAATTGCTGCTACTCTTTGGTTTCCCACCTTTCACTTTGGAGTTCCGTTCTTTTCCCTTGGATGTTTTGTAGTACTGTAGAAAAGATTTAATGGACTTCTTTGGCTTAACAACAAGACCAGAGTTTTGCTTGCTGATATTTTCATTGTGATCGTCCTTCTCTTCAAATACTGTATCTCTAGCTACATATTGAAACTAGGGATCCAAGGACAGTGCAAAGTTTCATAAGGCAAACGTTGCTGAACATGCGTAATGAAAAGCTTTGCAAGATTGTTTCATAGCTGGCTAGTGGCTTTGAATGTTGAAGCATTTCCGCCTAATACTTTGCAAAACATCCTACGTTCCTAACGTCTGAAGGTTTACTGTAAAAGACAGACCACATTCACAAACGACAAATTTCTTATCGCACGCTGCCATACGATTGAAAGTACAACAAGACGCCCGCTTGAGCGCACACTCCGCCTGCATGTCGCGAGACATGTTCAAGGTAGCAAAACTGAAGATTTGAAATTGCTACTTGATGATCCTTGAACAACTTATACAGAAGTAAATCGCTTAATACTGTTGAGCATTGATGAACTTAAAAAAGAACATTGACAGACTGACCCCCCGGAAAGTTTACACTATTTGTCATCCCTTGAATTTTTGCCACTCATCACAATACTGCAAAGTTTCGATGAAACTTTGCACTAAAAAACGTATAATTCCATGTTCAAAGTATGCAACTTAAATGTAATCGAAAACCTGACCCTTATACTGGGTTTTATATATCATTCAGTTCTTGCCATTACCATTCCACCCCCAGGGATGAGCAAACTTGTCGTTTCTCAGGAGAAAGGAAATGCAATTACAAATTTTTGGGGGGTCTAGGGCATGGGAAAAGTGTTACTACAGTGAGACATACATACTGTTCCTCAGAGATTAGCAATGATTATGGTTGATTTTTGCTCATTTTCCACTGAAATATTTGGACATTCATTGTGAAATTCGGAACTTTGTTTCAAAGTTCAAATGCTCATAATGAAATTCAGAAAGTCTTGTAAACAAGGCCTCTGATTGGTTTCTTGAAAAAGTCAGCTAATCAAATGCTGAGAATTCAAAACAGTTTCTGAAATTGCATTACAAACTTTTGAACTTGTAAATGAAATCTCAAAGTTCACAACGATGTTCCAAATATTTCAGTAGAAAAAGTGTGCTGAAATCGACTCTAAGTGCAATCAAGGCTTCAAGACTATAAATGGCATCTTTGTTGTTGTATTCGAGACAAAAGCAATCGATACTAATTGATAAAAATATTTTTGCAACCGTGATGAATTATTGTTTTGCAAACAAGCAAGAACAACACAACCTAACTAAAGGCATATTCCCAACTTTCAAATTTTCTTACTGCTTATTTCAAGTGCAAGACAATCTTTTCTCAATTTGCCGTGTTAGTTAGTGTCAGATGGTGAGGAATTTCTTTTCCTTTTGTGCTCCTCAAGAGATGGGAATTAAGAGGTCTTATAATTGTATTGCAAATACTGGCAAGGGGTTTCCATTCGTGTGGGAGGGAAGGGGAAACAACTATTGAAGCAGGCATTAAGACCTTTACAGTTAGTATAAAGGCAGGGTCAGACTTCAGATTGGAGAGTCAAGATTGTAATCATGTATTTAGACATGGAAACTTACTCTAAAGCCATACGTTTATAAGGTTTTTCTTAAGAATAGATCTCTATAGTCTGGTTACCTAGTTTCTTTTTCCACATAATTGTGTTGTCATGTATTATTCATTATTTGCTCATCCTGATGAGTACATTCAATTAGATATGATGAATACACTAAGTAACTCTGTTTACTTCTAAAATATGTCCACATACCTTGTCCACACTGTGTGCAAAAGTTTCCTTCTTGTTTTAAAGAATGCCAACAATTACTGCAAAACATATTAACCACCACAAAGACAAGAGACCAAATATCTCGACAAAATGAAGTATTTCATTCATTCTGAGTGTGGAATTGAACAAACTTTGATGTGAATATAAATTTCATTGCTTTGAGGTGGAGCAAACTTAAGTTTGATCTGAGTGAATTTAAGTTTGATGTGAGCGAGTTTAAATTTGATGTGAGCGAATTTGAATTTGATGTGAGCAAATTTAAATATGATGTGAGCGAATTTAAGTTTGATGTGAGTGAATTTATTTCAGTTTTTACTAAATATATAGTGTGACACTTGTGGGACCCTGTAGTTTTGGGATTTGCAATGCTTCCAGCTTCCTTTCGACATTGTTCTGCAAATGCAATTTGCAAAGCAAGTTAATTGATCAATCAAAGTTGTTTCAAAGTCCTGAGATGAGGGCTTGTTCGTCATCCGTACTGAATGCTAATAGTTCCTGTAAACCTGGTTCAAGTGTTTTTAGCGTCGCGCTGAAGCTTGAAAACGTTTCCTCCAGTTTTTTTCATGAAGAAGGACTGGGCCGATTAACGATGGGTGCTTTACATCACATCTGTTTTCGAGCAGCAGGTTTTGGTATGTTATTGGTATGACATTGAAATGCCCAATGTTAAAGGTTGGGTTGACTGTAAATGGGAAAATTCTACGGGGTTGCAGCAGAACCGCTTGAGGTCATTTAATTGCCTGTCCGATGTCATAACACATAACGACTCGGGAGTGACTCTTACATCTCTTATATAGGCAGTATTTCTATTTGACGCTTGTTTTTTGCTTTCTCTGAGTAGGCAAAACCAAGGATCATTGTTCTTCGCATCTTCTGAAAGTGTATTCTTTTGCCATTTACTTTGTTTTTGATGCCTTGAAAAGTCCTTTACCTATATGGAAAGTGAAGTGTATTAGTCATTTCTAATGGCAACCTGTACATACAATAGGTAAATATTTGTAGTCACTGTTGGTTTTATAGTCTTCAGTGTTGTAAATGACTCTTTTAAAAACAACTTCTACGGAATAGAAAACGCACTGGCCACTTCGTCTAATTTTCATGCAATCTCGACCAGCCACAAATACACAAAGCTGTCTGCAGCAGGTACACGCGAGTCCACTAAATTACATATTAAATTGTTCTTTAAATAAATCAGTGCACATACAGTATGCAAAGTTTGTTTTTACCATAACACTAATTACCAATTTTCTATCTCAAGGCAGCTTTCCTAAACCTGAACAACTGGCAATTTTTCCCATATTGTCTGCTACAGTCTCGTGTATGACCTCTCGTGGGTTCAATCCAGCCAATTTTTCCTTAAAAAGTGCTTTGGTGCTCTCCCATGTTCGGACGTATAGTCCACGTGACTCTGATTAAGCATTTCTATGTTGTCGTTGAAAGATTGGATGTTTCTTCGCGCCCTTAAGAGAGTAAAGGACCAAGCAGTACCTGTGTATTTTACCATCAGGCCCTGCAAGTGATAATAAACATACATGCAGTCATAGCACTTTTAAATACTAGATAAATACTCGCCATCGATCTGTATCGACATGTATCATGACACCGATTATGCATTATTAAAACTTTGATACACATTCTCTTCCATCATATTTTTTAACTTAACTTTGGTTTACAAATGTAGGCGTTTGATCACAATATACTGCAATGCACTTGCTTCGTAGACTCGTTAATTGTTTATGAATTTCACAAGCACAATTATAAGTTTCAAGTGACTGACCCGAGTTTAGAACACTGATAACCAATGAACTGCGCTAGAAGTGAACTTGCTTAATACATTCGAAGTAATGATATGACATGGGGTTGTCAGGCTGTTTCATTGGTGAATTTATACTCAAAATAAAATGCAAGGCTTTTTTAATTACATATTATGGCGTCGAATTGTTTTCTGAAGTCGTCTTTAATACCATTTTTCAAACAATAATACTCCCTTTAAAAAGGACTTCTTCGTCTGATCTAGCATGTTGGATTCATTCATCTCCATTTCTCTGAATCCAGCATTTGTCGTTACTGTTGTTTTTCCAACTCCCTGCATCGTCACACTTGATGGTCACTGTTTGACTTCAGGGTTTCAAGATCTACGATGAAGGAGACGTGGTGCTCAACACACATTGGTTGCTGACTGCACACCAGTGCTGAAAAGACAGAGTTGCCTGGCTTGCCAATATTGTAAAGCAAGCACATCTCATCATAGGGAGAATTAACTTTCCTGTTTCTTGAGAACATGGGAAGAAGATTTCCTTTGTAATAGTCGATGGCCTCGAATGTATCTGCATCACTGCTTTCATCAGCACTTTCCAGTTCAGTCCCCGTCCTCCTCCTAAAGTAGATAATTATTTTAAAGAAAGGAAAACTATGTAATTACTGTATGTACAATGTGAGTATTGCAAGTCATTTGAAATTGACATGTGGTGTAGTACATTTCATTCAGCATGAGGCATGTAGCTCATAATATCAATTCTCAATTTACTGATTTACCTCTAGTCATTTTTGCAAATTAAATCTGTTGACTCTTCCCTGCTGCTGAAATCCATCTAACTGTATGTTAACGGCATACCGTCGTCTCTACTTTTTGAGGGTCTGACATTACTCAATTGGGATTCAGCCGTTGAACTTTTTGTTTTACTGTCAGGAGTTTGCTGCTGCTTTGATATCTTGGTGGATCTGAAAATATAATAAAAATTTCCTTAATATCTAATTGAATAACTGACGTGCAGTTTTTTCAAATCATTGGAAATAAGAACAAGTTTGTGTTGCTTAAAAGTAATTTTCAAAGTGATTAAAAAAGGCTTTTAACAGCTTCTTCAATCTCGCTTCAATTTTATGATAGTTTGGTGAAAAATAGCTAGCAATCTGCCAGCTAGCTAGCTTCCTTCATACAGCTTACCTACTTCCAACTTCACCGTGCAACACTATAAATGGTAGTTAATTAATAGGCAAAACTTACGGCCATTAACCTAAATATTTCCCAAGTCAAAATCTGTGAAGTTCTTTTAAACGATATACAAACTAAATTTTCATTTCTCATTTCCCTTAAATATAAGCGTCGGATTCTTCAGATAGTAAACGCTTTTGGTTTGATATATCATTCGGAAACTTTTTTTAGGAAATTAATGGTCAATCAAGCCTACACTAACAATTTTTATAACTGACACTTGCAGAAGTACTGGACAGGCTTGACAGATCTATCACTTCTTTTTTCTTTAACTTCTCTAATGCCGTCGACACGTTTACTTGAGAAAGTTAAGAAAAGTTTATTGAAGTCTAACTAAAAAATCCTATAAGAATATTGTACATGTAGAGGAAAAACGGTCATGGTTATCACTCACCAGATACGCACTTCTATATAGGAAATTATTAGTCCATTTGAGGTGGGCCTACTTAAAAACAATGTTGTTGTGACGTAATTACCCAAAAGGTCCATTCAATACCTGAAAGATGCCAAAGATTCTGAATTCTTAGTAGACCTATAATTTCTTTCTCATTGCGTTCTCACTACCACTACTATAAATAACAAAAATTAAGTTTTAAAACACTCAAATTAATACCAACATAGAGTAAAGGCTTTGAATTTCAAATGCACTTACACATATTGCAGTCAGCAGTTAACAAACATGACAAAAGACCAAGTTTTAATGTTAGCATGCACTGCATACATTGGGTTGCTTTTTCACGTTCCTTTGGCTAATATTTGTTTAGTGTTCGTTATTCTGTTGAACAGCACAGAATTGCTGTTTCACATGTACCGCAGATGGTCTTTGAGAAGGATCAAAATTGGTACAAGCTTCAAAGACTTTTTGAATCAGGAGCCATTTTGTACTTTGCATTTCTCTGTACTTGGAAGATCCTGTAAGAGGTTTTTTCTTTATTAACAGCTCCTGCACTTGATCGATGAAGCTTGTGTCGTGGTTGATATCCAACTGATACAGATACTTCAAATTGGGGTTAGCTACGCAGAACAAAACCATGCCAAAAACCCACATATCAATTTGCTTGAGGTCTTTAAGTGATGCAGATTGCAATCTTAAAGATTTTACTAAGATCTCTTTGTTCCATGTACAAAGGAGTCCCCCTAAAAAGTTTAATGTAATAGTATGATTAACAAAATGTGCATTTACTTCTTCCTCACTTGCAATCAACACCAAACAATGAAAGACAATAGAAAATAGAATATTTTACGTCCAAAATGAGCAAATTTGAAACATTATGGAGCTATGATGGGCACGAAAAAGGTCTTAATCCTGATGGTTTTTCGCCAGATTCGCCCCCAAAGCATGTGTACTTTCGCAACGTTTTTGCATTTGAATTTGTTTTAAAAAAAACTGGCAAATGTTTTAAGCAATCAGCATTAATTTTTGGTTCAGTTTTTGGGCTGGTTAAGAGAAATTTTATTCAAAAGGTTGTGTTTATAGCCTACGAAAGAAACTGACAGGAAGTTTCCAAAGTTTAGGTAATTCATTTGTATCTGTGCCTTTAAACAATTAATCGGGCATGTGTTAAAGAACAAAGTTTTCTTAGGCACGTTGACCCTTTTTTAAATATTTTTTTAAGCACAATAAAAATACCATTCTAAGCTGAAAACCACTTGCAGCAAAAAATTTCGAAAAATTAACACAAGAGAAAAGATACTCCAAATGTATAGATACCATTTTAACCCAAGACATGAGTTGTTGAAAAAGATAACTTTTTCTCTTATTACAAAATCTATTTCAAAGTCATTGTCAAACTTAATTACTCACAAGCGTGGTTAGATCTTTTCACAAGCCTACCAGGAAGATCCGTGACGTAAATCAGCTATGTTGTGTGATGATGAGAAAATAGATATAAGATGGTGGGATACTAATAAGCATGCAGACTATATGAAAAAACCAAAAGTTCCTTGGAATTTATATCATTGTAAATATCCTACTTTCTCATATCGGTATCTAACTACATAGCTGATTTACGTAATCGATATTCCTTTTAGGCTTGTATAATGCTCACTTCTAAGTAAAAATGACTTTGAAACTTGAGTCAATACATGACATGGAACTTTGTGTCTTGTTTTCAAAAACTCACACATTTATGTTAATATTATATTTATATTCAAATTTCTTGGAACACCAGTTTTCCACTAGCCGAATTTGTTTGCGCAAAGTAACTTTTTCCTTTGTTGACAGGCATTGCTTGACTTGCCAGTATAAGCAAGACAAAGGAAAATGTCCAGCAAACCGATTCGTCTATTGGAAAACAGGCTTGAACTAAAAACAATGAATAATAACATACCACGACCAAATGAAAACCTACCTGTCCACGCACCTTGTTGAATCAATGATCTTGGTTTGTATTTGGCAGGATTTGCTTTCGCTAAAGTCAGCAAGCTAACAAGTGAACGGTGTCTCTTCAAAGACTGCCCATCACCGCTCATCTTCATTTATGTGGCAGTAATGACTGTTGCTAACCAAGATGTTCTTTGGTTTCAAATCTCTATGAGCTGTATCTCTATTGTGCAAGTATGCAAGTCCATCTGCAATATCACTGCAAATCTTGCCATGCAGTTTCTCTTTAAAACTTTCGAAGCCATCAATACAGTCCCTTTAATTTAGAAAGTTGCCCAAGGTTTTGATAACTTTAGAACCTCCAAACGGAGAGAAATCAAAATACACATACTCTAACATCTTTACTTTTTAGCTCTTCATAATGAAAGAATGGCAGATTATTAAAAAGTTTGTGAGGTAAAGTTTAAAAGCCATGGCTAGATCCCAATCATACCATAAGGAATCGAGCAGCTTGACTGAAATTTAAAACCAATCTTTTGCCAACACATTTCTTGACACTAATGAAATCTAAAGCCCGTTTGAGTTATTGACACTTTATTCTTTATTGTCCCTAGTTTATATTAGTTGCACTAGTTAATCATTAGTTATAGTATACTTAAGAGTAATTTGACGCGACGCATTTATCAGTCCAGCCTATATTTAGCTACGAAGAGACGCGCTTTAGAGCAAGCAAAAGAAACGAGTTTAGAGAGAAACGAACGTAAGGAGGTCCACCCTTCAGGTATTATTTTGTAATAATGTAGATCCGTGAACAGTCTATAGCATCATTTGTTTATTTCTTGATTCAATAGTCCATTTAAAATAATTTACTACTGTATTAATATTTGTCCTTGTAAAATATGATTGGTATGTATAACTATATGATCTTTGTAAAATTGTGATTTCAGAATTTTTATACGGAAGAATTAAAAGGAAATCTCCTTGCGTGTCGTAGTTGTTTCCCTGGCATGCGTCCTTACCAAAGCCTATATGGCTATCACGCATGACTTCGCAGTTATACACTAAAATTATTTCGCACAGATGTCTTACAGCATGATCTTATGTAATTCATACCTCTAAAATATATCTGAGAAATTGACTGACTAGAATTTACAACCGCTTTTAAGACAGACTCCACATTTTCCACCAAGCCCCTCGGCACGGTGGAAAATGTGGAGACTAGCTAAAATTGACTGTCTAGCATTTACAATAAAGGCTGGCACACACGAGAGCAATGAGCTTAGCCAAATTTCACTCCTGACCATTTCCGTTAGCAAGTTGCTCTCATTTGCGTGTGACTGCTTGAGTGTTTTTAGTCATTCGTGGCAAGAAAGACAAATATATATCATGTTTGATATTTTCGGCCACTCGTGACAACATGCTTGGACGATTTTGTCGTGTGAGGGGTACGAAAGCAAGTTACTTATGTCTGTTTTTAACCGTGCACGCGTCAAATTGAAAATAAATACAGAAAAATGGCAGCATTCGAGGAGTGCTCATTTTCTAGCTATTCTGAAGATGAAGATGCTCTTTTATTTCTGTTGCTCATTTGCCATAGACGATAGATTATGCACAGAGAAAAACAAGGGGCATTCAATAACCTCACACAAGAGTTAAATGCTGAGGATCCCGAGAGATTTGTCAGTTTCACAGACTGGACAAAGAGTCTTTTGAGGTGATGTTGGCACTGGTGCACACAGCTATTGTGAAATGGGATACAACAATGCGTTTTGCCGTTTCTCCCAGAGAACACTTATCTGTTACCCTTCATTACCTGGCAACTGGTATGTGTTTACTAGCTCTAGACATCAAGTCTCTAGACTCTAAATTTAATCCAAACCACCACATTGGCCAGAATGTAAGAAAGGAATTCTGACTTTTCTTTGAGTCACTTTTGCTTCTCAGCTGTCATTCTTGAATTCGAGAGATGTGATTTAATGCATACTATGCAGTTTCTATGTATACTTTAAAGACACTAAGTGGGTGCATTCCTTATTTCCAAACCAATGAATGAAGTCAACACCCCAACAAATAGCCAAAGTCAAACACTGCACACAAACATTTTTCCTGTTTCTATGCGCAATCTCCATGAGATAGGCCTGAATCTGCAACTGCTCATACTAAATTACTGCAATAATCTGATACAAATCTTGCATTCTGTATTACATAATTAAAGTACATTTCAATACCTGCAGCTAACTTCAAATACAGTATTTAGGGGAAACATTCTGGAGTTTATCTTTTCTGTTTCAGATGGGTAAAAGGACAGTTTTTATGATTGTAGAGGAAACATGTATGGCCATATATCGTATAATAAGGAGTCACTTTTTGAAGGTATAGTGGAGTGTTTTTAAATATCAACAACTTATTAAGGAAAATGAAACAACACATACAAGTCCATAAAGCTAGTTTTGCCATCTTAAGAAAATAGTAATATACTTTGGGTTTAATAGTTATCAGTTGAGAATTAATCATTCTTGCATTCTTGCTCTACCTGCTGTGGCAGAGTATTCACAACGGACCAATTATTGAATCCATCACCAACATGGAAGTTAGAGCTAGCAGGAAAATTGCTTTGCCTAGTTTTATGAAGGCTTTTAGCATTCATTGTACCCAGATTTCCTGTAGAATAAGTACTTCCTTGAAGTTGACTTCCTCGATTAAAACCACTTGAAGTGAAACTAGTTGTAGGTTGAATGTCAATTGCAGCTGGTTGCCAAGTTGGTTGCCAGCTTTGCTGTTGTCTAGTGAACGCGTATGAAGGTTGTTGTTGCTGCATATACATGTTTTCTTCTCGGCTCAGTGTCCCCATTTGAGCCTGAAATAGTACATTGTTTACTAAGGTATACAGTTTTTGTGGAAACACCACGTAAATTTATTTATAAATTTACGTGGTGTTTCCACAAAAACTGTATACTTTAGTATTTAATCACCATGCAAACTTTCAAAGAACTTTGTACATTATTTATTCTGCACTGTGCCAGATGTTGTACTTTTGTTTTAAGCTCAGCCAAGGTTTGCATAACATATTGTCCAAACATGTAAACTAACTTATGATTTTCATTTTTATCTCACTTCTGCCTTTTCTTTTATCTTTTGTTGATGGAGTGGGCAAGCTCTTTCTGTCAATTCGAATTGTTGTTCTGCTTGTTTCTTCCTTGATATTTTACTTCTAAGTACTGTTGAAGGCTCATTACATGTACCATTAGACTCATTATTACTAAGTGTCCTTGCTGACTCGGACTTATCACCATTTAAACTTTCCTTATCATCTAGTTGCTCAATACAAATTTGATCTTCACGCTTATCATCATTAGTAGGGGGAGGTGAAACCTAAAATATAAATTAAAAATTAATAATTCATCACTTATTTGCAATTTTTCGCTTTAGACTCTTTCCTGTGCAGCAGAGTGGTTGAAAAAATCAAAAGAATTTAATCAAAAGTGGAACTATCCTTGTTGTACAGGTGCCAGTGTTGCCAGATCCGAGATTTTATCCTAAGATCCCAGTATTTTTTGAAGCAGTTAAGATTTTTTGGGATATTTTTTTTAAATCGTCAATCTCAGGATTTTTTTTTGATTTTTGAGAAAAGGAAACTCGAAAATTAGAAAACAATTTTTTGATAAAGTTGGCTAAAAAACAATTTTTTCAAAACTTCATGGTTCTTTAGCTCATATTGGAAGCCTATTATTCAGCTGCATATTTGATATCAGATTTCGTTTTTACAATGTGACGTACAATTCTGTCGTACCAATTCCACCAGTCATTAGGGCTAAATTGAAAACTTCCTCGATTTTGGAAATATCGGGATTTTGCAGGAAATCTCGGGATATTTTGGGAGCTTGCTTGGAATTTTTACAAAATTACAGTTGGCAACGCTGACAGGTGCAATTGATGGAAAGCACATGGCAATCCAAGACCCAGTTGATGGAGGTTCAGAATTTTACAAGTGCAAAGGCTTTTACAGTGTTTCATTTTTAGCTGTGCTTGATGCAAACTGTAAGTTTATGTATGCAGAGGCTGGAGCAGCAGGACGTGCAGGAGATGCTGGGGTTTTTGATTATTCAGATTTGAATGATGCTTTAAGCAATAATTCTCTTGATCTCCCTCATCCAGCCACCGATGAAGGGAGTGCAACAAAGATTAATTAGTTGGGGATGATGCATTTGCACTGACCAAACATGATGAAACCATATCTTCATCGGTATTTGGATAAATCACAAAGGATGTTCAACTATCGGCTCTCTCATGCTAGGAGAGTGGCAGAAAATGGTTTTGGAATTTTTACTCACAGATTCCGTGTTTTTTGTCCACAATCAGGTTGAGCCCAGAAAAGGTTACTAACTTAATCTCAGCATCATGTTGCCTACACAATTGTGTGGTTGAGAAAAACAAGCACAAACACAAGCATTTGTGATGTACAAAATGCTGATTACACTTTTTCAAATGGCATGTGGAGGGCCAAATCTCCATTAACCAGAATGAATCACATTGCAAAGAAAAATCCACCAAGAAGTGCAAAGGAGGAACGTCTTTCCCTTGCTAACTTTTCTCTAGTATTGGATCAGTTCCATGGTAAGATAGTATGATATAAATGTAATTTTATGATCAAATTGATAGTATGTTTATAAAATTCTGAACTGATAAAAAGAACAACAAAAGGTAATGTTCAGGCGCACTAGAGATAATTGCTGTTGATATGCAGTGAATTGTGTATAAATGAGGATGCATGTAAACGAAAGATGGTTAATGTTGGTATACAAGAAACATATTTAAACAAACATATTGCTTGTTGCTGATTTGTAAATTTATCTTCATTGCTAAAAGTTTCACAATCCAATTCTATTTTTCTCATTTCAACACATGCCAGGCATTGTTCTTCAGGCCCAATTTTTTTTTCCTCTGATCTTCCACAAATGTTTACAAACCAGGAAATAAAACCAAAATACATGGACTTATTACAACATGGCATGAATAACAATACTTGCAGAATCTATGGCTCCAGGAATTTTAATTTTTCTAGCAACCAATTGGTGTGTTTGGATAAATTTTTTCTTGCACTTCCACTACTCCGTGTTTTTTTGGCTTTGGTGTAACTATTCCGCAAAGTTTTTAATCTCTGTTTCACTCAGTCCACTGTTAATTCAGAAATTTATTTAAGTTATATTTGATTCATGCTGGACAAGCTCTGACCAACTACATCATTTTCAAATTTCTTTTAATGATACAACAGTGATGAGTATTGAGTAATAGTACCATAATACCTGTGTGGCCAAATTTCTCTAAAATTTCTACTAGAGCTGCATACCTTTTATCACGGTTTCTAAATTCTACGCATCTAACGTCAAACAAGCAAGGGTAATCGGGCCAAAAATCGACCAGTTTGTCATCTAACACAGCCTCAGCAATTAAAGTATTTTGGACAGGATGGGCAGCCGTGTTGAAGTTTTCAGCTTGAGTTTTGACGCATGCGCTGTTAAAAATGGACATAAGGAACTTGCTTTCATACCCCGCACATGGCAAAATTATCCAAGCATGTATGTTGTCACGAGTGGCCAAAAATATCAAACATGATAGATATTTGTCTTTCTTGCCACGAATGACTAAAAACGCTCAAGCAGTTGCACACACAAGAGCAACTTGCTTACGGAAGTGGTCAGGAATGAAATTTGGCTAAGCTCATAGCTCTCACGTGCGCCGGCCTTAAGGACTGCACACTCCACACTCCATCTTTTCCACCATGCCACAGGCGCTGAGTTTTTGCAAATACACAGTACACTTCCTCAAAACACAAATAATTGTGGCAGGGACGCTTCCCTCAAAATTTACACATCACTGACGGAAAAGTACATTCTGGTGAAATTATTGAAGATATTTTCTTAAATCGACTAACAAATGTAGTTAGATCTCTTTGAGGGTTCCTCACTAAAGTTTCATATTATTCAATATATTCTACTTAATTTCTTGCTTTGGAAGACTATAAAAAACGTGTGCCATTGCATTAATAGGTACTGGCTACTTGCCTCGAAAGCATCAAAGTGCTCAGTGATGTTTAAATTGCACAAGCTCTGACAAAGCTTTAAATACTTTTGCTCAGGGTATTTAGCAGTTCTCAATTTCCTCAAGTAATGAATTTGAATTGTGACACAACACTAGGAACAACATTTGGTCAAAGAAAATATTCATTTCTTCACTGTGCAGTGGCATCAAACAGCCGCTACTCCAAAGAGCTACATAAGCACACCCAGTGGTGGACAATTCACAAAATATTGGGGCTGAGGGCCATGTCCAAACTTTGAAAATATATGCCAACAGAAAAATTGTGGCAAAATTTGTGTTTGTTAATTTACATGTATACTGTGCCATCTGAGTGTAAATATAATCACAGAATTCAAAAACTAATAGGGCAACTTTGTCAAATGGCCGTAAAGTTTTGTTTATTGGTACATTCTCTTGAAAGTATTGGGCTTTGGTCAAAAACTGGACGGCATCGCGCTTCTAGCAGCTGAATTTCAATTTTTCAGTTCAGACAATATTTTGTATTGATTTCCCTATTGACTGTGAGCATGTGGCTATTTCTTCGAAAATTGGTTGCTAAAAGCGCGATGTTCTCCACTTTTTGATATAGTATGGGTAGAAAAACCATATTCAACAGAAGCAAAAAAAATCATCCAGCAAAAGCACAAAGCAGAGAGATTATAGCAATTTTTCGTTGCCACACAGTGAATTGTGGGTTATCAAATTTGTATATGTTAGATAAGGAAAAGTTTCAAACATCGATATTTCGAGTTATAAAATGCGGACAAGGAAAATAGAAAAAGCATGCTTTATTTGAATCTGTTGGTTTTGAGTGGTAAAATAATTATTGAATGCTACCGAAGCCCTAGAATGCGGTGTAATTTTCTCACTGCATTTGGGTATGTTTTAGCTTTTTGTACATTTTGATTGGTCAAGAGCAAAAATGTAAACCAACCCTCCGAAAACGAAATCTCCCCTTGTTCACTGGCCCTCCAAGTGTCTGACACTGAACACACCACTCTCTGCACAAACTGGTAGAACGACCAAAGCAATTGCTTTTGAAAGTCTTGTGCTGTGTGTTAAGGTGCCACCACTTGCCTTTAACATTCGAAGTATGCACTTTTCTGTCTCTGCTAACTTTAATCAGACCAAATAGTTGTAACTAAAGCCCTCCTTTTGTTTTCCAGGTAACAAATAAATCAGGAAGATTTTTCTTCATCGCAGCCAACAGTCCTATTTACTGTATGCAGTTCATCTTATTCTTCACAATCTTCACAACATAACCAGCTATTTACGAAACTGCTGCCTCCTAAAATTCCATCAATTCCATGGCATTTGAATAGTCAAAACAATCACCATTAACAGAAACTGGTTGTTGTAACTCTAAATCGCACCTTCTAGTAATTGCCACATCAAAAATTCCAGCGGCTAAAGAGGCAAATTTTGCACTGGTTTTGTACGGTGTTTAGATTTTCTATATCATTCTGACGACTACAATTTCCATTTCCACTTGCAATAACATATGTTGTTTTCATATTTTAATCAAGTCCATGTACTAAATTATAAAATAAAGTTCAGTACAGACACTTGACAGCATTTTGACTGGGAACAGTGACTCTCAAATGTTAACGTAAACTTAATACAACGAGCAAGCATGAATCAATACAAAACCCACGAAATTTTAAAACTTTATTATGTTCAATGAATTGTATGTTTTAATGTAATTTAAACTTACCTGTGAGAAGTAAGATATTTCTTTTAAAAATCAGAATAACTTTAGAAAACGGAGCAAAACAAGGCATTTTGCTTATTCTTGCTACGTTTTAAAACCCTTTGCACAACATTTAAAATATATTTTTCTCTAAGCCAGGGAAGAAAACAGTATTATTGTCGTGCTGGGTTGCGGTTGGTCAGCGGTGAATGCCATCAAAATTAGAGACAAAGTGACGTCACAAACACTAAAACCTGCCATTTCTCCTTGCATAACCGAGATTGAAATGCTCTTCAGTGAGTCGCTTGTGAATTTTCAGGGATTTACTTGATTGATCACAATTGTATGCCTTGTACAAGCGACTCCATTGTATGATCTTGTTACCATACATAAAAAATCTCACTCCACCCAGACGACTTTTTTCCAGGTTGTTCCTGATTTTCTTGATGTTATGTTGTAATAATTTCAAAACTTATTGTAAGATGTGAAATTTTTAAGGATATTAGCATGTAATTAATGAATTTGGATTGTTTACAGTGTTGGCAAATGAAAGGCATTTTATTATGGCACTGAAATACAGATGGATCAAAGTGAAAAATCCTTTGGCGTTCTGGTGTATGGATTGATTGTCATGACTTTTTCCTTTCTGGAGCTTGGCTGTGCAAATCCGGGTTAGCGCTAACCCTAGGTTAACGGAAAGTTTGAAAAAAAATTTTTAACCGCTTTTTTACTAACCTGAAACATTTTTCTTCAAAGCTAATCTACATAAAAAGATGCCTTTAGTTGCAAAGTTTTGAAACAAATGGACATATAGAAATGCACAAACGAAACAGCTGGTTAAATTTTTACCCAGGGTTAATGCGAAAACAGCTTTGAATAACTGGCCCCTGGGTTTTTTCGTTGGCTATGCATATTTGCAAAACTTCTGTTGGATTCTCCACTATCCATACAACAGTAGTTTACGTGAAAACTGATCATTCTGAGCCACTATTGCAATTATGACCATGATTGCAATTTGGCCATGATAACATTGGCCATGATTTCAATTTTGGAATGACTTGTGTCTATAGTCACATGTGTTGTGAGTGAAAATATAATATACATTTATAAATACATTTGTGGTGCATTCAAGCTGAAAAGTAGAAATGTAAAGTTCCTCCAAAGCATGCTCACAATTCCTGATACTGGGAGAAATAGGTGAGTATTCTAATTGCCTAATTTTTTCAAAATTTTCGAATCTTTACTTACGTATGAAAAACCCTGGATCTGCTTCTTGGACAGTTTTAGCAACAGCAAAATGATATAACAGCAGAGTGATTCAAACCAAAACCTAGAAAGGTAGGTTCCTAAAACCACAGCCACACACCATTCGGCCTTTCTGCCACTTGTTGTTGTTAAGAAGTTGTACTTCATGTTAGATTATGTTTAGAATAGTTTCAGTGTAATGATCACACTGTAGGTCTAAAGTTCATTCATGTGTGTCAACGTATGATTGGTTCAAGTTATCACATGATGCTATAGTGTGCTATATAATCATTATTACATTATCCTTTGATATATTCCTTTTTCTTGTAGTTGTAGACCGTTGCACTTATGAGCTGATTAAATATGATTACTTGATAAAGTATTCGGTTTATTACCATAATTTCAATAGGTTATGAGCTCAGGACGTGAAAAGTCCTTGAAAATCGGTTGTAAACAAATCGAATGCTACGTGTTAAAAGTAAAATATGGCGGCAGCCTCGTCGTCGTCGGATGTCTCGAATGCGCTGAAATTTGCCAAGTTGAATGGCACAAATTATCGATCATGGGCGTTTAATATACGGTTGTATTTGGAGAGCATGGACCTGTTTGAGTTTGCAGATGGTAGTGCTGAATCTCCTGCGGAAGATGCCAGTGATGAAGTGCGAAGAAAGTTCAACTCGCGCGTGAAGAAGGCATGGACGGACATATATTTGCTTGGCAGTGGAACCTGACCAACAGATACATGTGAGGGAAACAAAGACTGCGAAGGAGGCTTGGGATGCTTTGGAAGGACAATTTGCGCGTAAATCGTTACTACAAAAGGTCAGACTTCGTCAGCAGTATTATTCATGTAAATTTCGCATCGGTGACAAAATGCTTGATCATATCAGTAATTTGAAATTGCTTCATGATCAGTTGAAGGAAATGGGGGTGAATATCGACGAGAAAGAGTTAGCAATGACACTCCTAGCTAGTCTACCAGAGAAATACAAGCCTTTGATCACAGCACTGGACGCTGTCGATGAAGGTGAGTTATCGTACGAAAAGGTGAAAAATATGATATTAAACGATGAAGATCGGGCGAACGACACGAAGGTCCAAAGTGAAGACGCGTTCACAGCACAAAGGGGAAAATTTAAGCAACACAACAAACGAGGAAACTACGAAAACCGAAGTAAAGGATTCCCTGGTAAATGATACCATTGTCAAGAGAAGGGGCATTTTGCCAAGAATTGTCCAAGGAAGACAAATAATGAATCCAGTAAGACCAGTCAAACAGGACATGGTGCTGCTCGCTGTGCAGAAGAAGAATATTCAATGCAGGATGAAGAAGAAGCTTTAACTTTAACTTCAATGAATACTATTGGGAAGTCCGAATGGATTATCGACTCAGGTACCACACAACATATGACATTTGAGCGAAAGAATTTAGAGGACTATGTTGAATTCAAGAAACCCTCTGTTGTAGACCTTGGTGACAACCGTTTAATTTTAGCATATGGTAAAGGAATCTACCATGTGAAAGCTGTTGTTGATGGTCATATTCAGAAGAAAGCTTTACGTGATGTATTGTACTTGCCAGAACTGGACAAAAACTTGTTATCAGTTCGTGCAATGATGAAGCTTGGTGCTACTATTTCA
>JAOBYK011138640.1:0-22840 GCA_025434845.1 Phenganax subtilis | reverse complement strand
TGTTCGGAACTGCTAACCGCTAACCTGTAGCTTACAAGTTACAAGTTACCCGTTTCTTTATCTTAACCTCTCTAATGAGTCAGTGAGTTTGCGTGGTCACAGTTAAGCCATGCCTGGTTACGCAACTGTTCACCCAAGATATCTTTTCCTTGGGCTACCAGAGAGCACATTATCAAAGATGCAGTTTATGAGTCTGCAGATATTAATCTCCAGCATGGCTTTGGTCATCCGGATAAATTACAGCTTACGTTAGTTACGTAGGCCGATAAATGAAGTTTACTGTTTTTCCAGAACGAATATATGATTTAATATAATTAATATCTCCTCTACAGCAAACAGAATGATAGGAAAACGAAAGTATTTTCCACCATAAACATAACTCCCGTCAATACCAGACAGTGTATGTCATATACTTTGGGACTCGGCCAGGGGAAGGCAAACTCTTCTGTCTTTATAAACAGCTAGTGAATGTTGAATTGGTAACGACTTGCCTGAGTACTTGGTGTAAATAATGACTAAAGCTGTACTCTTACGACAGGGTTAATTGGTATGCAAACAACGCTCTTGTTTTCGTAGATGGGGATTCCCCCTACCCCTGCCAACGTATGATCATGAATGCATATAATTGCAAAAGCATTCCACGCATTTAGGATATTTCAATACGTTCAATTGAAATTTGGGGTCTTTTTTCATTCAAACTAGTCTAAATTGGTTGACAGCCGTCAAAAGAGAATGCTCTACTCTACTACTGCACATTTCAAAATTCAAGTGCGCCAATAATTGACAAGCATTTAATTACTCGAAGTTCAAGTTCATCCCCAATGTCGACTCATGTGCAAACTCAAACAACCTAATGACAACTGAGCAATTACGAATCGCAAGTGTTATTGATTAATGAGTTTTTATTAAAATGTATCATTGCAAGATTATGCAAAATTGCATCAGACTGTAGTTTGTAACAGGAAATCCTTCATCAATACTTAAGTGTGGAATATGGTTTAATAGCTTGCAATAAAACAATGTATTGAACGAAATCAAAAATGTTACAGAGCAAACTTAGAAATTCGAGCCTATAATATATAAAAACTCGCAGATAGCATTGAAGAAATAGATAGAACCTTACACATGTCATAAATCGTTCTTACTATTTGCAAAACAAATTGGAATAGGTAATCAATGAGTCAGACAAAACGTGGTGACGTGCCACACATTCCTACAAAAGGGTTTTACGATTAGATCTCCAGACGATGGTGACCAATAGCTAGTTATCATGAGACAGCTATTCTTATCGTTATATTATTGCATAAGTAGTAGTTTAGCATGATTTTAAAAGATAAAATACAAAGAGGTGATAAAGAGGTGAACTTTCTTGTCCAAGATGTAACTCTCAAACGTGTAATATTTCAGCTGCAAACGAGCTGTTTTTACTAAAATGTTATACTTACGACGTCGACAGGCTTTGAAGCAACGTATAGCATCGTTGTGCTCTTGTTCTTCACATTTCTGTAATATATCAGGACAACCAGCGCAGCCACCACTAAGGAAATCGCTCTTGTACTGCCGTTTACCGCAGATACTGGAACCAAGAGTATTAACTGTGTAGGTTACCAAACAACACAGTGATATAACAATCCGCGATATGAATTTATCAAAATGCATTTTAACCCATCGTTTGAAGCCCAAAGTATGGTCGATGACAAGTGTATTTGTGAAGGAAATGTTATCTCCCAGTGGTTTCTGTCAAAAACTCAAAATGGCACTGCGCAACAGCGCAAGGAGATATACGATTCAAAGCATTCATAATGACGTCATTATTATGGTAAAGCGTCAGCAAAATTTCTAAGTGGTGGTGTTTCCGGTCATTAAATGACCTGAAGTGCTCATATTGCTCGCAGAAAAGACCGAATGCGATCCACGAAGTACGGGTTGGTTACGGAGTAGCACGATGCAGCTAAATACTCGACTTTTACTAGCCTGCTCGTCTGCTAATCGGGAAAAGATATCTTGTTCAGTCACGTACATTTTA
Organism: Phenganax subtilis; assembly: GCA_025434845.1. Classification (NCBI taxonomy): domain Eukaryota; kingdom Metazoa; phylum Cnidaria; class Anthozoa; order Malacalcyonacea; family Clavulariidae; genus Phenganax; species Phenganax subtilis. The sequence goes on along the minus strand of JAOBYK011138640.1, from coordinate 20,814 downwards.
CCAAAAAAGTGGTAATCTATTGTGATTGGCTTGTTGATAATTTATGTAGTAGAATATGCTAATTGCTGCCGAGCCTTAGCGAGACAGCACACTAATCTTGACGTCCTTGCGATTTCGATTTGATTCTCCGGAGTTCATTCGGGCCCAATTTTTTTCTCGAGTTATATAGATTCGAAAACTCGATTTGAGTTTGGATGTTTATCGTAAATCCGGAGGATTGGGAACTTACTATTGCAAAGGGGGTTCTATTTCTGATTTCAATTTTATGGCAAACTCAACATGTGATTATTGTAGTTATAGTACTACGTTTAGTTTGCGGTTTGCGTTGACCCTGTTTAGAAAATAAAAAATATCTTTATTTGTACGCGCTACTATTCATCAGGGTGACAAGCGTTTTGGCCAGGAATCAAGAGGCGAGCAATATAGCACTTTCTGCCGTAACATTGGCTATATTAAATAACTGTACTAAACCATGTACGAGACCTACTGACGTCAGAGTGGAACGCGTCAACAATGGACAGAGTAGCACGACTCAACTTTTACGTAATTTTGAGACGACCTGTCTTTTCAACGAGTTTCCCGGCATGGTAAAATACGCAAAGTCTTGTTAGCAAACTTGTGTCAAAATAAAATGTCTAGCTCAATCGCTACACTCCATCATTCCGTTCGTACTCCGCAATCCACTCCCTTATTGTAATGCAACGAATGATATTTTTATCAAATTTGTAATTATTCATTTTACTTGCTTTCCCAGAATTTACGAGGAATTTCTGCAGAACTTATGTGATTTCTTTACCATATGAGAAGAAGTGCACATGAGCATACATGCTTTCGAGCCGGGCACACCACACAGGGGGGCTGGCTAATAAATGTAATGTAGTGAAAGTTTATGGTGAACATGATGGCTTACGATGAGCATTCGCACCATTGCTCCTGTCATGTCTACGAATGACATTCTTAACATGATTCTTGTTATTTATTCACTGACTGGAAATTGATGGATTCTCATGTGGATTCTGCTGGGCACTGTGCGCAGGGTAGGCAGGGAATAAGGGTCTGAAAGCAATTAGAAACATTCGCTAAACAGTTCGAAAATAGGTAATTATATCTAAGTTTGTTAAAATATAATAAGAATCGAAGGAAACGTTGTCAAATTGTACCTTTTCGAAATAACTTTTTTTTCCACCATTTTGAATTTTGAGGATGCGATCAAAAGAGCTTTTCTGGCGCGGCTTGGGGTGGGGGGTTGAAACAATCTCAGAGCAAGTCTGCGATGCGGGAAGAAATCTATTTTTCCTATTTTTTTATATAGCTTTCCTATTTTTCTGCTTTGTGAGTTGACCACTTCACTGGTACTCTGCTGGGTTCACAGTCTATATGACATAATTGACAACCTGTGACTAGCTCATTCATGTCAGTTACATGGTTATCATGACTACAAGAGCAAGATATATAAAATATAGCCACAGATTAGACACTAACACAGATGTCCGACTTCCCCAAAATTGCTTAAGTCGATTTTCCTGCGATTTCAATGGCGTCCATTAACCTGGCAAGTGCCCTACAGAAAGGCATTCACCCCCTGAATAGTTTTCAAAATGGCACCCGGGGGATGATGGTCTCTGTTTCGGGCACTTGCCAGGTTAATGGCGGCCACTTACGCCAAAATCAGTGGCTTGAAGACTAGGTCGGACATCTGTGTTAGTGTCTAATCTGTGATATAGCTCTTCGTGATCGCGCTGCGACCTTTATTATATGTACATGCAGCATCAAACTGAAGAGTGTTTCTGCATATGCATCTGAAACAGTGTCACTGAATCTCTTCTGGTTAAATGTGTTTACAATTGACATACATTTTTCCGTGGCCACATTCTTGCTTCCCATGTCATATTTGTTTTCTGCAGTATCTTTGTTCATGTGGAGGCCCTGGGCAGCCGTAAGTTGTGGAGGCCCTCTCTTTCGTCAGTCTTAGGGGTATGGGAGTTTATATTTTCCTTGTACATCATAATAAAAGCATAAATCTAAAATGTACGGCAAGGTTTTAACATTAAAAATCAGAGTGGGATCTAGATAAAATTTAGAGGAAAAGTTGACAGATAGATCAACCATAATTCTTTGCTACATCAGAAAGCTGAATAGCCCTTATACAGCCAAAAGCTCGCTCTCCACGTAACTCCACGTAAGATAACCTTAAAAGTAATCAACCTGTTTTTTCTTTATTCCTTCCAATGGCAATTTTTAGATCCACCTTGAAAAACGTGGAGGCCCCTGGGCAGGAGCCCAGTCTTGCCTTAAGGTAAATCTGGCCCTGGTGCCTACTCTCCTGGGAAATGAACTAACGCAGTTAATTATTTAATTTCAAATTTTAATGAATTTCTTTAAATACAATTGGAGCTGAGTTTTCTTATCCCTAAGAACAGCATGCGTGAAAACCACCAGGGCATTGGTACTGATCCATGCAATCCTTTTCGTTGAAAACTTCACAACTTTCATTAAATAGAACGCAGTCACAGCCTACCCCTTCATTGCATGCCGGTGGACAGCCTGTAAAATAAAAAGTAAAAATAAGCCGTTGTTTCGTTTGATCTTCAAGAAGATTGAAACTTAATACATGCAGAGTTTGCGAGCAAATAAACTGTGTGAAGATGCTTTCCTTTTTTTTAATGGACCCCAGTTCGATCAGTATAGAAATTTGACTTGTATTAACCGAGCAGCAACGTATGCTTTTTTCAGTTCAGAATTCCAAACTCAAGCTTTGTTTATATATAATGGAAATAGTTGTTTTTAAGCCTTATCTTCCCATATTGACAGAAATTATGAGCATTACACATATTGTATAAATTTTATTTCTACCAATGCGAAACAACTCGCAGGCCTCCTCTATGCTGCGAGATTGGGATACTGTAAAGAAGAGAGCCAACATAACAAAGCTGATTACAGTGATCTTCATTTTCAAACTTTTCAATGTCCCTGTTAAAATTATAATGAGAATATATGTGAGTAATTAAGGAAAAATTCTCTCTTCAACAAAGCAAGAAAATTTCCAATATGCAAAGCCACGCCATACGATTTTACTGGCTCTACTCATGAAAAGTGTGATGTGTGACAAGAAAATTTGAGAGAAATAGTCCATTCTTTTCTAGGACTGATACAGCTATCTATATTTTTGCTCCTAGAAGATGGAATCTTCAGGAAATTGGATTGTGAACACCAGATAATCTCGATCATGCAAGGTTGACGAAATTCGAAACCCGTTTCAGTTTAGATTGTGACCACCATAAATTTTAATAATTCTTTTTACCATTCGCGCACGTTCCAAGCAGAAGAGAACAAACTTTAAAACTAGCAAAATAATTTAAGTATTTCGAAGAGCTATTGGAGAAAGAAGTATTTCGCTCCGCTAATAATAAAATAAAAACAGTTTTGGTGCTCGACTATTTTATGTTTGTCTCATAACGCACTCGTCTATCGTATTAACTACAAATAAGTAAAAAAGTGTATGACTTAATACTGATTCCAGCTTTACTGTTTATTAACTTCAGGTCGTACTTACTTAAGAAAAATATCCTTGATACTTCTCGGTATTTCTGCTGCAAAGGTGTGCAAGCCAATTCAGAATGACCAAGAGCAAACTTGTGATCTCTTATTTAGTGTTGCAAAGTATGTATTAATTCATTAGTCGTTCCAAAATTTTCCAAGACTTTGTGATCTCGTGACTGGTGACCAACTTGTGACGAACAGCAAACTTGTGATGTTGCAGTGTATGTAAGTATGTATGTGTGGGTAAAATCACAAGTTCTGTACATTGTATAGAGTCTCCTTGTCCAATAACTCATAAAATTACAATCAAACTTCAACTTGAAGGTAATTCTCGTTCAATTTTTAAATTCTGTTTCATCATTGAACTATGTCACTGACGAATCACATGAGACTTTAAAGCCTTGTAATCATGAGTGCTAGTTTACGATCGAAGGGCTGAAAGCAGACTGAAAAAAAACACAGTTTACAAAGCGTATATGGGCTTCACGAACAATATGCAAAACAAACATATAACCTCAAACAACAGAGAACCTAGTAAAGTGCAGTGATGTACCACTGATTGATACTAGTGATCGACATAAAAGGAAGTGCCTACTCTCCCGGGAAATTAACTAACGCAGTTAATTATTGTTTCAAATTTTAACGTATTTTCTAATACAATTGCAGCTAAGTTCTTATCACTAATAGCAGCATGGGTGGAGACTGGGGCTGGGGCAACAGTACTGAGAGCTGCAATCTCTTTCCGGATAATCTTTATAACAAGGAACTTGAGCAACTTTTGAGAAACTTGCGGAAATCGATTGATGGGGGTGAGGAATGTATTGTAGCTATATTTTCACGACCACTTCAACTAGAATCACAGTATCGGAAGTCAGCTCGCGACTCTATCAGACGTCACCTTTTTCATGTTTGTTTAAGCTTCATATGTTCACGTTTCATAAGAAAAACATACACACTTTGAAAAAAACTGGCGCATTACTCTTTGATGTTCGTCGAAACCACATGAAAATCGACCAATGAAACCGACTTAGCTACGCCAAAATCATAGGCTTGAGGCATAAGTCGGATATCAGTATTGAGAAATCGCAGTTCGAAGTACAAGAGGCCACATTTTTAAGAAAACGACGCTTTTGATCTTCATGTCTGGACCAAATTTTTCAAGAATAGCAGTAAGGAATCTTTACTATCATAGAAGTATGCTTGAGCTTTTCAAAAACATTTATTTGATTTAACATAATTTTAACAAAACTCCGTGTGGTAATACTGTTTACTATATGGGTTTTGGTGCATTCAAGTCCTAAAGGTAGCATTAGTGTGTTTCTGAAAAATGAACTATTGAGTGAAATCGTACAGTCTGCGAAGCAGTCGCTTTTTTATGGGTATATTATGCAAGGTGATTATGGGGAGGGCAATTGAATGTGTATAGAAGAGAGAGATGGACGGTTGCACGGTGAGCAATTAATTGCGCTTGTAAAAAATGAAACGTGTCGGAGAAACTGGGCGGTGAAAAAATGAGAGGGGGGAAATAATTGGTGCCTTTCTATTTCCACAAAAAGCAAGCTACTACTTCGCAAGCTAGACATTATGAGAACACCAAGCGTATAGGATGGTACTAAAACGCTTTCTAAAGCACACAGTCATTGGGTTAGTCCGTTTTCATATATTTCGTAAATTCTTAGGTTTTGGTGCCACTATTAAGACCTTTGTTCATGCCACAAACATTTTAGGAATGCATTTCAGATCAATGTCAGGTATCTGGACAACTTGCTTTTCGTCTATATATCGCTTCGTTTCATTATGGATGGCGTGAATCAAGGAATTTCTAATAAAACCAAAGACTTGGTATGACATAGAGCATCTGACTGAATCAAACAAGTTCCTAGGTTTCAGTCCTGCTGCTTATGCTGTGGGAACTATAATATGCGCACCATTTTCAGTACTCTTGGAAGTACAGATTCGGAGCTTCCAAGGTGCTCCTTATTTTTTGCAGTTTCACAAAGTTCTTTGGTAACGTTTTGTACTCTATTTCCGTCAATGGATACTTTCCCTTGTTTGTACGATTTGTTACTGGTATAGGTGTAGGAACAGTCGATGTCCTTTTTGGCGCCATATGTGGCAAAATGCACTAAAAGCACAGTTGTGCTAAAGCATTTCTATACTTCGGAGGCTACTTTTGTGTATGAGCCATATTTAGTCCTATGTAGTCTAGCATTTAAACCTGATAATCTTGGGTAACTGATCAATGCAGGAAACCGCCAGTAGTTGTTCTTACAATCGTCATGCTTGTAGTACGTACTTGTTGTAGCCACGTTTTTACCATGTGATATTGAAAACATTGCTGCAATGGAATTGCTCCTTCATGCAGAGTAAAAAAGTACAACCTAAAACAACTATTAGAATAATTCAGCTCTAGTTGCCCAATTAAACATAGAGCATTTAAAAAATTCAATCATTCAATTTGCCTCATGAATGACTATATGCTCCTCAAGTTGACTTGGAATATCAAACACATCATCGCAAAGAAAACAAAGATATCCAATACCAGTTGGTTCTGTGGACTGAAGTTCTTGACAAAAACCACATTGATACTCACCATCAGCCCTATGTTTCCTCGCTAAGTGTGATGTCAGTTTCTTGAAAGTAGGAAACTTTTGTTTACATTTATCACAGACCAATATCCCAGTAGTTGAATCCTTGACAAAATATTTTCGTAAATCTTCTTGTTCAACAATTACTCGCTTGCAAGTACAGCAATATAAATGGACATTTTTGTGTTTTTCAAGATGATCTTTACATGAAAATTTCTCCTCACAAATATCACATTTAAAAGCTTTCTTTCCAGTATGGATTCTTTCATGAACTTTAAAAGCACACAATCGTGTGAATACTTTTTCACAAATATTACATTCAAAAGGTTTCTCTCCAGCATGATATCTTTTATGTGTTGTTAAGTGACCAAGTTGAGAAAATCTCTTCTTGCAAACATCACATTGAAAAGGTTTCTCTCCAGTATGTGTTCTTTTATGTCTACTAACTTTACCACATTCAGAAAATTTTGCTTTACAAACATCACATTCAAAAGGTTTCTCTCCAGTATGAGTTCTTTGATGTACTGTAAGGTTACCTTTAACAGAAAATCTCTTCTTGCACACATCACATTCAAAAGGCTGCTCTTTAGTATGCTTTCTTTGATGAACTTTAAGACTACTCAATTGTGAAAATCTTTTTTCACAAACATTACATTCAAAAGGTTTCTCTCCAGTATGAGTTCTTTTATGCCTGTTAAGGTTACTGAGTTGAGAAAAGGCTATCTTACATAGATCACATTCAAAAGGTTTCTCTCCAGTATGGGTTCTTTGATGAGATTTGAGGTTACTGAAACATGGAAAGCTTTTCTCGCACACATCACATTTAAAGGGTTTGTCCCCACTATGAGTTCTTTGATGCACTGTAAGGTTACTTTTAACAGAGAATCTCTTCTTGCACACATCACATTCAAAAGGTTTCTCTTCAGTATGGGTTCTTCTATGTGTAGTAAGGTCACCAAGTTGACGAAATTTCATCTTACAAACACCACATTCAAAAGGTTTCTCTCCAGTATGGGTTCTTTGATGAGATTTGAGGTTACTGGAACATGGAAAGCTTTTCTCGCACACATCACATTTAAAGGGTTTGTCCCCACTATGAGTTCTTTGATGCACTGTAAGGTTACTTTTAACAGAAAATCTCTTCTTGCACACATCACATTCAAAAGGTTGCTCTTTAGTATGCTTTCTTTGGTGAACTTTAAGGCTACTCAATTGTGAAAATCGTTTTTCACAAACATCACATTCAAAAGGCTTCTCTCCTGTATGAGTTCTTTGATGTACTGCAAGGTTACCTTTAACAGAAAATCTCTTCTTGCACACATCACATTCAAAAGGTTGCTCTTTAGTATGCTTTCTTTGGTGAACTTTAAGGCTACTCAATTGTGAAAATCGTTTTTCACAAACATCACATTCAAAAGGCTTCTCTCCTGTATGAGTTCTTTGATGTACTGCAAGGTTACCTTTAACAGAAAATCTCTTCTTGCACACATCACATTCAAAAGGTTGCTCTTTAGTATGCTTTCTTTGGTGAACTTTAGGGCTACTCAAACGTGAAAAGCGTTTTTCACAAACATCACATTCAAAAGGTTTCTCTCTAGTATGGGTCTTTTTATGTCTAGTAAGACTACTCAAACGTGAAAAGCGTTTTTCACAAACACCACATTCAACAGGTTTCTCTCCAGTATGGGTCTTTTTATGTCTAGTAAGGCTACCAAGTTCAGAAAATTTCTTCTCACAAACATCACATTCAAAAGGTTTCTCTCCAGTATGAGTTCTTCGATGAGCTTTAAGGTTGCTGGATTTTGAAAATCGTTTTTCACAAACATCACATTCAAAACGTTTCTCTTTAGCATGGGTTCTTTGGTGAGTTTTAAGGAGGGTAGATTTTGAGAATCGCTTTTCACAGATATCACATTTATGAGGTTTGCGTTCAGTTGGCGTTCTTTGCTTTGCAGCTGAAGTATTTCTACCACGTGCAGAGTCTGCAGACATCATTGTCTTCTCAAAAGCAGAAATGTCAACTTCCCTGTTCCTCCCCAATAATCTTACCTTTTCTACTTATAATTCGCTGAGTTTCTTCAAAGTTAAGCTGACTATACGCTACTTCACTAATTCAAAATCAAAATCTCTCTATCAATATAAAAAATCTTGATAAAAATCAACATTCGATATTGCGCTAGATGATACGTATTATTGAAGGTGGCTGCTGCTGACAAGAAGCGCGGGCAAGTTAAGGATCTCTTTCTGTAACTGGAATACGATTCTGCGACTATTACGTATAATTTCAGTAAATGAGAATCCTGAGGTCAACTTCAATTTCAAGCATAAAAGCCTAAAACTTGATGTTGATGGGTGGTTTTTTTGAAGCGTTTTGCTATTAAAGCCAGTAACTGTACAGACAACCTTCCCACTAGTTACGGGCATGCAAGCCAAACCAACCAGGACCTGCGTGCCAACGTGGTTAGATTAGGAGACTCGATGATTGAGCCTCGAATTAAGCATATAAATCCGACAAAGATACGGAAAAATATTAGAGGCTTGACACAAACGATTTGATAGAAAGTTCTGCACAAGAGGTAGTAAGTTATCAGTGCTTTGACAACTGGCAAATAAAGAAAGATCAACACTCTAAAAATCTCATTGTTTCCGAAGTGATCACAAGATTTGATGGATACAACCTAAATACCATGGTTATTGAGCCCAACTCCAAACTGGCTCAGGTATGTATCAACAATAACTGCAAAATGATTACCCACACGAGTTATTATCTGGTCGAGAATATTATTCTCACAAGTTGGTTTTTTCCACAATATTCCGCAAGCGAAAACCGATTTTTATTCAAAAAAAGGGAGCGATAGTCAGCATAAAAAATTCACGCCAAAAATTTTTCATTTCGAAGCAACATTAAAGTAGAGTTTTTTACATAACTATTTTGTCAATGCTGCTATTGAAAACGACCAATTTACTTAACCGTAATTTGCAGCATACATGTTTCTAACTTTATTCACAACAGTGACAAAATCAATCTCGACACAGGTAACCGTGTAAGGGTAATTCAGGAAAGGTTTAGCCAGTGTCAAATGCTATATTAGCAGTCACGTATACCTTTTAGCAACGAGCAAAGCGAGATGGGAGGGGGGTAGAATGACCAGTAATGTCGGGCTAAGAGCAAGATGATCCATAGAGCAAGGCTTTTCTTCGAAACTAACTCCATTCGAAAAAAAAACCAGACTTGCCGCTTCACTTTCAAGTAACATCTTTCAAGATGTGGTTGCTGTCTCCAAACTTCTCATAAATCACATTCAGTTCGTTTTCTAAATTTCTAAACGGTGAAAACATAGGAAAAAGTTTGACAAATAGAAAATATTGGTGCGAAAATCTGGTTTTAACCTCTTCGAGTTGTCAAAATTTTAAGTATGAGTGCATGCAGCAAGTATATAAAATACTGTTTTCACCACGAGAAAAAAAAATCTTCAAACCACGGTGTAACGTTCAGATTCTTAGAAAAGGACAAAGTTACAAAAAAATTTGATATAAACACATATCAGAGAGATAAATATTTTAGCCGACTTTCGTTGTTCATACCGCCAATTTTTTCGCAATATTTTCATTTATTTTCTACAACAGGACAATCTTAGAATAGCTTCATGTCACATAAACATATTTTTTCAACATTTCAATATCTATTCAACGCAAAAACAAATCAACTAGCACCCATTTTGCCATTTTAATTGGCAGGAAATGATCACGTGATCGATGTCTCACTCATGAGGATAAACAGGAACAAATGAGGATTAGGAAAACACGTCACGGGGCCAATTGTTCGAAGCTGGAAAAGTATTGGAAAAATATTTCCAATTTTATATAACTAAGAAATCAAAACTTTGCTCAAGGATTAAGCTAACCAGCTATTGCATGGTTAGGTAAAGCCGTTTTAGTCTCAATTTGTCGCCACAAAATTAAAAATGACGAACTTTCAAATTCAAAAACCTATCTTTTTACGCGGAGTCAAAATTAATTGTATTTACCTTTTGTCATATACCATATCTTCTAATTGGCTTTGCTGACAACGAATTAGGTTTTTCAAGATCTTAATTTCGTTTTCGTAACGGTATTTTAGCAATTCAGCAGCTTCCTCTTGTTCTTTCACTCTACAGGGTGAATCATGTCAACAAATATACGGTGTTGCTACTTCGTCTATAACTTGTGCAGATATTCACCAAACTGTGCTTCAGTTAAAGGCCCCGTTTAGACTATACCGGATTGCTATCGGAGCAGCTTAAATTTTGTAGCTATCGATGCTCTGTAAAGATGTTTACTGGCAATGACACAAAGAAATATACAAAATCTGTTAGCCTTGTTAACAGTTACTGCTGATTATTGCTCCTTAACAGCAAAGGAAGCTCTCGTGACAACGTGGCCTAAATTGCTGAGGAACTCATGCAAAAAAGCACTCCTATTTGCAAGCTGTATACCATTAGACGTCAGATTTTTTCATGTTTGTTTACGTTACAAAAGTTCACGTTTAACAAGAATAACATGCACGTTTTAGAGAAACCTAGCTCAAAGCTCTTTGACGTTCGTCGAAATGTGCAATTGACTTTCTTTGGAACGCGCCAGTTTTCTCGCCAAACTGGCAAAACAACAATGTTTGAGAAACGTAAACAGACACGAAAGAAATTTCATGTCTAACCGTAGCTTGCAAACACCAGGGTACAATTCTTTTCTCATCAAAGCTCTGATTTTCCTGCATTTCACGTAGTCCTTGAGCGGTAAGGTAAAAATTTTGACTTGAACATATCAATCAACAACCTTTCTAAATTTATACCTTCCTCGAATCGCTGTGATTTTCAAAGAAGCTTTGTTTTTGCATTCCTTTAAAATAACAAGAAAACAGGACTAAAGGTCCTGTTACACGATGCAATTTTTCTTGCAACTTGCAAGGCAATTCTACTCTTGATAGATGTAAAATTGGCAAACACGTACGTTCGTTACTCTACGCTAATGTTCTCTTCACATATCGAACATGCTTCACTAATTAACATTTCTCAAGAGTAGAATTGCATTGCAAGTTGCAAGAAAAATTGCACCGTGTAACAGGGCCTTAAATCGAAATGTATTTGCATGCATGATTCCTGGCTGCAGGGCCTTCAACTGCAAGGGCTCCTACAGATGATGATAATCAGTGTTAATCAGTTCTACACACTGGTCCTACAGCACCTTGATTTTATCTTCTTCCATTTTAATAAGAGAATGAACTTTTTCGTTTTCCAGTTGCTTATTTGTTAGCTTCAAGGTAAGTAGACACAGACGTGAATAAATATGACTAGTCGATGATTCTATACAAGCGTGTGCACATTGAGTATGGCAAAAAATATTTGAAAATGCTTTAAACACATACAGAAGTGCACAGTGCTTACCATGTCACTCAGAGCATCTCGTTCGAGTGCAGTTTTTTCAGCCTGTGATAGAAACAATACGAAACATAAACGCCGGCCTGATAACGAGATTGCAGTCGTTGCAAGCAGGAAATGCTCAAGTTTTAAGGTCTATCTGTCTACCTGTCTGTCTCATGTCTGCCTCTCTCTCATGTATGTCTCTCTGTCAGTTTGCCCCTCTCATGTCTGTCTGCATGCCTATCTTGTTGTTCGCCTATCTGTCTCTCGCATGCATGTCTCACGTTTGCCTGTCTTTCTCATGTCTGTCTGTCTGATGCATGTTTGTCTATCAGTATCAGTCTACCCGTCTCAAGTCTGTTTGGCTCATGTCTGCTGCCTGTCTGTCCCATGTCTACCTGTCTTTCTCATGTCTATCTACCTGTCTTTTTGTCTGCCTGCCTGTCTGTGTAGTCCATGGTGTAGGCACATTGTTCAGTTGATTAATGAATAAAAAACAACAACAAATAAACATGGCAGCGCAAAGCAAGGCTATGGGGCGTACAAACGTATGAATAGATCAGCCACAGAAGAGAAAAAGATAAAAAACTCAACTGAAATGACTCCCTGCAGTGAATGTTAAGTGCAAATGATTCTGTGCCGACTGTGCGAACTTACCACTTTCAAAACTTCATTTAGCGTGTCCTGTGCAGCAGTTTCCCTTTGTTGAATGTGATTGAGTTTTTCCTTGAGAAGTAGTGTGCTACGTTCGTGTTTTCTACGAAACAAAACAGAAAACGAGTGAAATGCTTTTGACTTGATATATTCTGATACAACGTGCACGGTCACTCATGACGTCATGTTGCAAATAAAGTAGCTTACAAAAAAGAAATACCTTTGAACTTCTGTGAAAGTGTGAACTTCCCTTTCTAACTGAGTGTTTGCCAACTTTAGTTCTGTAATGACACAAAGATATATACTGTACAGTGCTAAGGACCAGCGGCGTAACCAGGGCCCGACTTTGGGGGGGGGAGAGCACGTTTTAGGGGTGTCGGGCGATATACTCCTTTGGGAAAATTTTCAATTCTGCGGTTTCTGAAATGCGATTTCCGGCATTCTGGAGATTTGGCTATGAATAATTTACAACGCTTATGAAAACTGATATGCCCCTAAACAAATTTCTAGCCGGTTCTTGAGGTTTTGAAAAAATGGTTTCTTGAATGATTGGGGGGGAGAGGCAAAGCTCCTCCTTGCCCCCCCGTCCCCGTTGGCTACGCCACTGCAGTAAAGATCCGAATACGTAACTGTTGACTTTCATAGAGGGAGAAATATGCAGAAGTACTCGCAAAGAAACCCTCGAAGCATAGAAGAGATCAACTAAACTCCACTCACATGGTTAAACTCAAAGGGACCATGTCATTCAGGCACCTGCTTCACGTGGTACTAACCTTGCCCGATATGTGTTAGCTATTTGTGACAAGCCGTTCGTTAGCCGAACGCACCACCTGACTCAGTCTTTATTAATGAGTTCTAATTAGCATACCTGCCAGTTGCATTGATAAACTTTTGTTTTTGTCACGGGTGCTCTAGGCAGAATAAGCGGCAAAATAAAAAACACAACGTCAAGGCCCATTTACGCTGGTGATTTCTCCTTTTGCAAGATGTGATAGAGTGAATTCAAACACTTCTAACCGCGATGTATTTTTGCATGTTTTTTATTATTCAATCTATCGCATTCTTCGAAATGAGAAAAAGTCGCCATGAAAATCGTCAGTTTAGAGAGGCCGAATTCTAACGAAGTCGAATATTGAGACACAACAAGAGTTCGAAAATTGAGTTGGCAACAGGTTTTTTTAAAAAACGTATTATGGATATAAAGAGTAGCTTACCTGTAGCTGGAAAGTAAGAGAATCGATTTCTTCTTGCGTCTTCTTTCGTAATTCTTCCAATTTCCTATAGCACCAAAAACTTTAACATGTAGTTGAAAGGAAGTCCAAATTCAGAGAAAAGCAGATAGACATGCAGCTTTATAGCATATATACCAACAGCTGTTTGCGAGCTACAATGACCCGCATGAGTTTTTTTAACGTTTTTCTACGTTTGAAACGTTCGTGTCAGGCGAGAGTAAGTCGCACATTCTAAAGATCCGTTTACTCGGGCGATTTTTACTGCGTTTTTTCTCCTTTTAGCGAATGTGATAAATAGATTGACTGACGAATGCATTGGCAAACTCGTTGGATCAATTGTACTCGCCGGATATATTCGCTGGATCACATCTTTTAACACGACAACAATTGCAGCGAAAATCTCCAACCTGTCCTTAAAGAAAGTCAGTTACGTTTCGGCGAACATCAGGTATAGAAACGAGCTGGCTTCCTTTAGAACATGCATGTTCATTCTTTTACCACAAAAGTTTGAAATCAAAACAGATATGAAAGTCTAATGGCATACTTATACTGCTGCGATATAGTTACCTTCGGCAGTCGTTGACGGTGTTCAAATGCTCTTCAACAGATACATGCGTCCTCCATTGACTTGAAGAGTTTTCTAACTCTTGTTTATAACCATTTAAGGTCGTGCTCATAACTTCTAACTTGGACTCCAGTCCACTTTTCTCCACCTCGGCTTTTTGGTGCTGTTTTGACAGTTGGGTAACTGCAAATATAGCCAACATTTATAGAGGAACGCATTATCATATAGTGCGACTATTCATTCAGAAAAAAGTAGGTGGTTGGTGCAAATCTCGCTAAAGGACGAACTGCATGGATTATATTGCCTAAACAGTCTTGAGGACAAGACAAATGTATCGTGATATTATGACACACCTTCGTTTTTGTAAAAAGTTGTCAGCTCTTCCAATTTTTGGTTTTGTAATTCTTGACGCTCCATTAAAACTTCGTTCTCACTTAAAACAAGTGAGGCTTGCTTTTCCAAATGCTGCCTAAAAAAATAAAGACAAGGTTTTTGAAAGATAAAACACACCGCAATTTTTGTTTTTAAATTTATTTACAATCCCTGACATTGATATTAAAACATTAAATTAATGAAGATGAAGTAATTCTTCTTTAAATAACACAATATGTGCAATGCTTGACATGTAGACACTTTTAATCCATAAAGACGAGGTTTTAAAAAAGAAGATGCAGCTTGTACATCGGAATTATTCTTAAATTAAATTGAATCGGAAATGGTAAGAAATTAGGCGTGTAAAATGCTCTCACCACTCTTCATCATCGTGCATAATCGTTTGGAAACTACCAATTTTCTATAGAAAGTAAAAATGACAACTTTCGCTTGCTTTATCACTATAGGCATTCAACAGTTAACATTCAAAATTATTGCTACATTTCAATTTTGAAGATAAAAAGACAATGAATACCTCTTGAAGTTGAGCGTTTTCTTGCGTGATTTTACAAAGACTGTTTTTCACTGTTTTTAACTGTCCCTAATAAAACACCATGAGCTATTGAATTATTGTTTGAGTACATGTACACTACTAACCGTTCAAGAAACGAAAAATTTTGACAAAGACTTATACTTTCTGTGGAAGCTGTTTATAGAAACGCGGAAGTTTAGTTATTTCAAATAGTGTTTCACGAACGTAAAAGTTTAAATCGGTTCACATTTCGGACTTCTTAGAAATATACTTCAATAGATAGACACCTATTCTTTGAAAACACTAAATCTAAGCATTTCATTTCGTGGTTTAAGCCATAAGCGAGTTTCTTTTTAGAATTTAAAGTTTTCCGGACGTGCTATGCAGAAAACAGCCCTTTTACTCTTAACATTGTTATGCTGGGGCAAGAAATGTCTTTATGGACTGTACCGTGTTTCGTGCTGCATGCTCTTGTTAAATTGTTACCTCGTAATTTTGTATAATAGCTTGCTTTTCTGCGATACGATCGTCGTAAGCCAGAAACAAAGGTGCAATAATCTTTTTGTCGACCTGATAGAAATATGGTCCAAAACACAATCCGAAGATTATCACTTTGAAACGCAAAATAGAGATTAATAAACAGGACGAGAATAAGTTTTTGATATTAATCCATATCTCGTCTCGTTTTTCAATCCATAAATTGGATTTCAAAATGCGATCTTTGAATTATGTTTTGTGTTCTATTTTGGTATGGCAATAAACAATTTATAAAGTTGAAAACCTAAAAATTAAGCAACAATTAAAAAGACACGAAGGTTAAAAATGTCGAGGACTTGACTATACTATATAATTAATACTATAATTTACACTAAAAATTGTAATACTTACTAGCCAAGGTGGTTGGTTGTCTTCTGCTTTCAAGGACGGATGAAGGTCCTAAAATTACGAGCAAATCAAAAGAAAATTTGACGAGCAGAATAACGTCATGTATCGTTCAGCCACAGCCGGACAAAACACTATACCAAAAACCTCATTCAGCATACCTGAGATGGCTGTAGTCTACATTTCGCCTGATACCGACCTAGTTCAACATTCAGTCTGTGAACTAAAATACAAACGAGGTAAAAATGACTTTACACGCACGTATATTTGCGTTATACACAAACAAGTTACAACTCTCGAGCTGGAGGGACAAGTCACTCCAAAACAACTTAACATAAAAATTCACATGATTTTTTTTGTGATTTTTCGACTTTTTAAAATATTTTCCATGATTTTTTTTCCATATTTCAAGTGATCATCACCAAACTTGTCATAGTCAGTTTGTGGTTTTTTTCGCTGATTTTCCAATTTCTTTCTGATTTTGAGCTTTTTTCTTCGTTTGCGATCGTTTGGCGTTTTTACTTTTGCGAATTTTGTTCCTATTCCATGATTTTTTGTAAGTTCTTTCTATTTTCATTTTTAAATCACTGATTCGTCCCTCGTAACTCCTCAGAAAAGAGGAAACTGTGAAACGCTAAGGTAAAATAACTTCCTGCAAGCAGTACACACACAACGATTTGATATTGTGCAAACCAAGATTAAAAATACAATAAAATAAAAAAATTATATAATCAAGATTTAAAATAAAAAATAATAAATATAAGATACCAGAATCTTTTAGAAAACTGTTCTCTTGCTTAATCTCCTCCATCTCCTGCGTTTGCAAAGACTCACCAATTGAAGTACCTGATGAAAAATACTACTATTCTTGAGATGGCTCACGCGGTCACATGCATGTAAGAACACACTTCATGTTCTTGTCCCTAGTCTATATTTATTTTGTAACTACATTATTGTACTATAATTCACGCCCCTCATTTGAAACAGCCAATTAGCTCGCTGCCGTGACAAACTAAAAGTATAGAGAGCTTTAGCTTTGCGTTCAACGGCAAACTTCAGACGACACACGAAAAAAAATTTGCCAATATAAAGGCAGTAAAGCAAAGACAATTAGTTGTGTTAGCACAGGGTGTTAAAATAAAACTGTTTGACACAAAATGGAAAATCCAAAAAGACGAGAGGCGAAAAAAGTCTGCCAAGAAAAACGGCTCTGCCTTTTGCCGTAGCTTTTGAACGCGCGAAGCTTAAACTCCCTAATATGTACGTATGTACGTATATGCATGATTCAAAATTGGAACACAAATCTACAGTATTGAGTTTGTAAGGCCACGTCCGCTGTCTCGTTTTTCACACGCACGAACGAGAATCTTTGAAACCGTTTATAAACAACCGAGAATTAGAATGTTTGGAATTTAGTGTTTTAAATGAATACGTTTTTATCGGTTAAAGTATTTCTAAAAAATACAAATCTTTGAAGTATTTAAATTTTTACGTGCATGAAAAAAACGGAACGAGCATGGAGTGCAGCCCTTCATCGTACATTTCAATTTCGGTCTTTCGATTCACTACTTCAATTGAATTTAAGGTATAAATTTTCGAAGGATTTAACTTTTGACGGGCATAGTGTAGAACAGACACATGTGAGGTTTTTTTAACACAAGCAAAACATTCAATCTTTCAAAAGTTTGTATATCTTTCAGAAACACTTTAACAAATACACACAGATTCATATAAACGCTAAATTCTAGGCATTACATTTCGTGGTTGTTTATAAACTGACTTTATTTCAATTGAAGTGTTAAGTAGTGACATGCAGCGGAAAGCAGCCCAAGTCGGCATAACTATACATAAAATCATTATACCAGAAATAGGAGTATCGACGTTTCTCGTCAGAGAATCATTCAGTTTCTTCAAAGTGGTATTTTCTTCGTTCAACGACTGAGTAAGACTTTCCAAAGCCAACTTCTCGCGATCCAACGTTTTCACTTGAAGATAAAGCTGACGGCACGCTTCTTTCGCCATCGTTGTTGGCATATTTTGTAATGATGGCAGTCTATCTTTCACTTCTGCTACGACTGGACTCTCGTTCTAAATACAAACAACGAATCGGACAACTGATTTTCTATTTGTTTATGAGCACTTCAAAATATGCAGTTTTGACCAACAATGTTAAACGGACGAATTCTTGGTCAGTTATTGTTATGCAGCAACATGAGAAAAATATCATTGTCTAGCTAGAAAGTTTGTCCTTCGTTCTAAGACAATTCGAGCGTTGAAGTTCAATATTTAACACAAACCATCCTGCCAAAGCTTATTTATTGTTTAATCATTCCTTTGTAGTTTTTTTATGCAGTAGTCAAAATCAATTCCTTACAATTTCTTGGTCTTTTCTCTTTTTCTTTCGTCGTTTCGGAGTTTTAATATCCTCAAATTGTTCGGGAAGTTTGCTTGGCTCATCATCAATACCCGCTCTTTCTTCGTTATGTGTAACATTACGATTGCTGTCCAATTCTGGGGACACTACGCTTTGATTACCCTAAATCAGTCACATTTTCGAAAAAAGTAGCGGTTAAAGTTTTTAATCACGGTTAAATTTGATCAAACATATAATGTTCATTGAAGTCGACTGGCCATTGTAAGCAACTTGCATGGGAATTAAAAAACTGAGATATTCTACAAACGATAAGTATCAAGGAAAAGAAGATATACATGAGAAGTGACATGGGAACTATAGTTGGCCATGAACAATACTTCTAGAGGATATCTCAAGCTACAAATAAACTAAGTGAAGAATTTATGAGCGTTTTGAATATGTTCTAACTTGAATAAAAACACTTGAAACCTTTAGTCAAACATTGAAAACAAGCAACTATGCAAGTTTGTTTGACTACCTAAATTTTGTTAACTTTCATCCTGGTTTGTTGGAAGCCTTGGAAAAGAAGTCGTTTTTAGGTCTTATAAGTTCCATTTTGTCTTAACGATCAAACAAGGCTCATACTTACTTTAACTGAAAACGCTATTACCTGCTTCGTTGCTTGATTATCAACACGCGCTTCCAAAGAATGAACACTTTTTCTCGACGAATCAGTTTCCCCCCGATTTAGACTCTCAAGCGTATAAGATCCTTGAGCGGATAGAGCTCGCAATTTGTTAGCCACTTCGATTTGTTGTTGTGCTAGCAGCGCACTTTGTGAAAACCGTTTTGAATCCCCTAGCCGTTCCTGGGAGAGCGCAAGCTGTTCATTGTGTGAAAATTCTTCTTCATTTTCAAACCGTTTCCGCCTTTCGCTTTTCTTTATTTGTTTTTTTATTATCTTTTCTTCCCCGTGCTGTTGGTTTTCTTTGTGATTTTTACACAAAATCTGCTCTCTTAAACGACTTTGGTTAATGGATTCCTGTTTTACTACCGAATGAGCAAGCTCGTTCCATCTTTCTTTAGAGGATGAAATACTTTCGCTACTCATTCTCTTCCCGATCGGAGTTTCTCGTTCCCCAATCGGCGGTACATCGGGCGGACAATTTGTCAGATCAGGTGCCGAGGCACCCAACAGGAATTCGCGCCTTCTCAATTGATTCGGCTGAGTTCCTTCATCGCTGAAGTCGTACGGATCCGTTTCGTTGAATTGTTCTCGCTCAAATTCGGTAGGACTGTGAAAATTTCTCTGCATGGCACCGCTTACATTTTGAGGTTTACTATTGTAAGCATATTCAGTCGAATGAAAGAAATCGTTTTCGACTAAAGTTTCAAGAGTCGGCGAGTAAGGTTCTTCCACAATGTCGTCATCGTAATGTACGCTCTTTAAGATCTGATTGTCATTTACATCCGTTTTTACAACAGGGTCCTCTGTGATATCTCGTGGCGCGTTTCTAGGGAAATGTGAGGAAAAGAGTATAACAGCAGTGTTACGCTATGTGACGAGTATCAATGGTATATTTAATCTACTGCACAGGCAACCGAATTGACCATAACGAAAAAGATGGTGACATGTACATTTTACCAGAATACATTGCAGGCTTACAGTATAAATGAGTGAAAAAAGATGACAAGAAAAATACCTAATGTTGTAAAATTTTAACACAACGAAAAATATAACGTCTTGTATAAAAGACGTTATATTTTTCGTTGTTTTACATATGCCTGCCTGTCAATGGACGTCACTTCGGTTTTTTAAAGATTTCCGACTGCAATGCATGCTGGTAAAGTGTACATCCGCCATCTTTTTCGTTATCGTCAATTGTGTCCAGATAACATTACACTATTGAAATGGTAAAGCTTTTAGAGTTTGGAATGTTATACCAACACCCACTCCACCCGCACTTTAAACATCTTTCCACTGCAGCGTTTTTTATACTAACGTGAACGTTTAAATTGTAATAAAAGTCGGTTTATAAACAATCGCGAAATGGATTGTGTATAGATTGTAGTGTTTAAAATGATTAGGCGTCTATCTGTTAAAGTATTTCTGAAAGATACAAAGTTCAAAAGGATTTAACTTCCACGCACGTGAAAAAATGCAACAGTGGATGCACCCTATAATCAAACCTTTCGCATGTAGGAGAAGTGATAGTTATGATATTCGAGAAAAAACATATATATTTTAATCTTTACATTGGATACACCACGATTCAAGGCCAAAGTGTACTGCAGTGAGCTAGGACGAGAATCCGGCGGAGTGAAAATAGTGTGCGGAGTAGTTTCTTAGTTTATCTTCTAGAAACGTGAAAAAGTAAGTTCACATACTTTCCCGATTTGTTTTTGCTGCTTTTTCTTTTCTTACTGCTTTGTTTCTTGGAGTAAGTATTCGAAGCAGGAACACGTTGATTTATAGCTATGTGTGAGTCATCTTCATCTTCTTCAGAGCCCATACCACTTACATTTGTTATGTCATCTTCACTACCAGAACTGCTGCTTTCCTTAACTTCGGTCTGCAAACGAGTAAAGTGCTCTCAAATGGACCTTTAACCTTATAGACAACATTTCAAAAAATTTTGAACTAGGAAAATCTTTTACCACAGCCTGAAAGAGCATTTTGAATTTAGTAAAACTGCCAAA
>JAOBYK011137529.1:0-22845 GCA_025434845.1 Phenganax subtilis | reverse complement strand
AACAGCAAATATATAGTCTCTTTGTGGCATTGTTGTCTCGAGTAATAGTTTTTCAGCCATTTTGATTCCTAAAATTTCGACTGATTATCACTGCTGATTATCCGTTTCAAAAACTCCTCCCCCCTGATAAACGCCATGTTGGGTGCGGCATCTGGCAGAGGCTTCCTCCCAGGTTACTTCATATAAAGCACACTGAAAATGTCAAAAAGCCTCTGCGGAGGAGAGAGCTTCTAAACCATACTCCTCTGGGAAATGAAAAATATGATTTTGCACACCATGGGGGGGATTGGTATCCTTGCAGCAACGGATTCTATGGCTGTTCCAGATTGTTTCCTTAAAGATGTTAAGCTGTTTTTGTAAAACAGGAATGAAAATGAATAATGACCTAAAAAATAAAGTATTCCAATGAATTTAAGTTCTGTTGTTTAAATAACCATAGTTCATTGGTAAAAAGTGTCATCCGAAAAATATCCGGAGCCCCCACCTCCCAAAGGAAATTGGAAGTTCTTTTTGGATGTCTTACAATTACAACAATCAGAAAAAAAATTCTTTTTGCTCTGGACAGCAGAAGGGTGCTTTGTAGTGGCAGTATGGGTCTTTTCTTGATTGACATAATTTGTTCCACTTTACCTGTCAGTTTCGTTCTCTGGCTCATAATGCTGATTTTCTTTTAGCCACCCTAGGATTTCTTAAAATACTTCTCCAAGCGTTCATGAATTTTTTTCCACCAGCGTTCAATCGAATAAATATGCTGGACATGAATACAATCTTTACAAGACCATATTGATGTTGAAAAATTATTATGTGCCTGATTTCTTAAGCCCTGATTCCACCGGCGAAATTTTTCGGCAAAATGCAAAAGTTTTCGCACGAAATTGATCAGCTCATGCGCAGTAAGAGATAAATATGTTTCGTGAGAAAAAAATTCTCTTCGCCAGTGAGTACGACTTCGGTCAACTCACTGCGAAAGCAAAAACTAGGGAACCAATCAAATCACTGTGTTTTTATTGAATTCACATCCTTTCTACAAACATGGCGACTTTGGAATGGAGTGAGAGGTGCGAAACTGAAACACATTTCGATGAAAGTAATCAAACTGTGATGAGTGGACGTAATGTCATTTTGGAAAACTCAGAAGCAAACTTAGACAGATCATCTCCTGAAGGTAAATGTATATTCTTGTTTACTTTGTCAATTTACGAACAATGTAAAAAAACATAAAACAAAAGTGTATAAAGTAAAGATATTCCTGGCTTGGAAGAACAGCCTTAACACCTTCAACTGTTTGCTGTATTTTAGATTCAAACTCTACAGATGTTTTAGAAGTGCTTGTAGCAGAAGTACAAGCACATCCAATTTTGTGGAACAGGAACTTAGCAGATTACAAAAGGTCGGACAAGAAGAAGATTGTTTGGAATGCCATTTCAGAAAAAGTAGGCTTGGATGGTATGTTTAACTACTAAAAGGGTTGTATTTTCCTTAATTATTGCAAGTTTCTGCTGTTAATCAAACGAATTTATCTATGGCTAGTGTCATAACATTTTGTATTGAATATCATGAAATTAGTTTGCATATCTCTGAGGATGGTTCTGAAATAAATTTATCTAGGCAGATTATTATATATCCCCTACAGTTAACTCATACACACTGTACATGCTACCCTATGATTTTGCTTTTTGAAGATGGCCTTCGACCCAAATTTTTTTGGGCTCAAAAAGTCCAGGAAAATCTTGTTAAAACTTTTTTCTAAGAGCATTTTAAAAAAGCTGATGCATGTTTAATTTATGGTATGATGTATTACAAATGGAATACTTTTCCAATAATTGAACCCATGTAATTTCCGCTGGTTGACAGGTCATAAACGCTCTGCGGTAATTAGCACACTAATTACCTGCTGGTCAGGTATAATAAGCTCAATTTGTAGAACATTCGTTCTTTTACGCTAGCGACCCAGCACTAACACAGTCTATTTCAGAAGTTAGAGACCAGAATGGCTGAAACAAATATTCCCAAGCTCAAAGACGTGCCTAATGCTACCGAATCAACTGGTGAATCCCCAGCAATAAGTAAGGCGCCATCAGAACCAGTTAAAAGCAGTCAAGACGGGACTGATAAATCACCGGCTGTTGAGGAGGTCTTTACTCTTTTCAAAAGCTATCTCGAAGATAAGCTTGGTCAAAAAGAAAAGCAGATGGATTCCAAAGTCTTGACCGAGATCAAGATTGCTCATATGAAATTTAAAGGCAACCAAAAACAGTTTGAACACAATGCGAAGCTAGACGAAGTATTCGAGAAGATCAGCTCAGCACACACACCGGGCAACGAGGAGGTGGCAAAGCTAGTCAAGAACAGAAAAGAGCTAATCAGAAAGCATCAAAAATTGATTCAAATAGCTGACAAAAGTGTAGACGGATGGAAAGTCGTAGACGAATACTTATCAGACAAATTAGCTTCAGATTCAGCCGATGAAAAGCGATTGAAAAAAGCAAGGGACGTCGCTTCTCGCAAGTGGAAACAAAACATGCAAGAAAAGAACTACGCAGCCAAGCGTGCTAAGGCGGAGTCATCTTCTACAGAAAAACGGTTTTTTCATGGTGAGCAAACACAATAATAGAGTAACACTAGATTTAGGTGAGATGTAAACTATAAGGGAAAATCTAGGACACCTAATACTTTGTGATTCAATTGTTGGGTTCGCTTGCGATACTCCCATAATCGCTTGTTCTGTCTTTTTCTCCATTGTCATTAAGAGGCAAATTAATTTACGTTCGTTTGAACGCAGTGAATTAGAACGTAAATGTAATTTCTGCTGGTTGACAGGTCATAAACGCTCTGCGGTAATTAGCACACTAATTACCTGCTGGTCAGGTATAGTAAGCTCGATTTGTAGAACATTCGTTCTTTCACGCTAGCGACCCAGCACTAACAGAGTCTATTTCAGAAGTTAGAGGCCAGAATGGCTGAAACAAATATTCCCAAGCTTACCCGCCCAACCCACCCGTACTGCGTTCTTTTTGATACTGCTAATACTTTGTAGGCGGTAAAGAAACTAGTGTCGAACGTATCAGATGTTTCCGCTGTCAAAGAATCGGCCACTGGGCAAGACACTGTCGAAGTACAACAGTCACATCAGGAGTACAATCGTACAATCCATATACAGCCCACGGATTTGCTTACAAGACCAATACAGACCATGGACCAAACACAAAGCAGTGAAATGAGTGATGTTTTGATAGAGTGCAACAACTTAGCTCAGGTACACGTGTATCAGCAGCAATATGAGTTTGAAAAAAGTAGCTCAACACAAGTTAATGTTAAAGGAAATTTGAAAAAACATTTACAGTTTTGGAAAGAGATAGGAGCACCACAATTCATTCTGAATGTCATTGAGCACGGATATAAGTTGCCTTTCACTAGTACTCCAGATCCAGTAAATATAAAAAACAATAGATCTGCACAATTGCATGCCCAGTTTGTACAGGAGGCCATAACGGAACTTCGCCAATCTGGCAGAGTAGTTGAATGTCAAGAACTGCCAGTAGTTATTAACCCTTTATCAGTGTCAGTCCAAGCGAATGGTAAAAAACGGTTGATACTGGATCTCAGACATGTTAACAAATATTTGTTCAAACAAAGCATAAAATATGAAGACTGGAAAGTCGCAATGTCATACTTTTCACAAGGTTCCTACATGTTCACTTTTGACCTAAAAAGTCGCTACCATCACATTGAAATTTATCATGCACATCAAACCTACTTAGGTTTTGCATGGAACGTTGGTAATCCAAAAGTAACTAAATACTACAAGTTTACTGTGTTGCCATTTGGTCTTTCCGCTGCACCTTATATCTTTACTAAAGTGTTAAAGCCACTTAAAAAACACTGGAGGTATCAAGGCATTTGCCTTGTATTGTTTTTAGATGACGGTTGGGGGAATGGGAAAGATTTGAGCATGTGCAAAGCAGACAGTGACAGAGTTAAAAAAGATCTTGATAACACTGGTTCAATTGCAAATCAAGAGAAGTCTGTGTGGGAACCAACCCAAACATGTTCTTGGTTGGGTTTAGTTTGGCACAGTAAAGAAGGTGCAATTGAAATAAGCGAGAGGCGAATAGACAAGATTACAAAAACTATCCAAAATATAATTAGCTCTGATTTTATGATTATGGCTAGAGCATTAGCATCGTTTACGGGACAAATAATTTCTACCGGTCCAGTGATAGGTAACGTAACCAGAATAATGACGAGACACTGTGCAATGTCTACGGCGAACGCCCAATATTGGGATACAGCTTTTAAACTAGATGAATATAGCAAGGACGAAGTCCTGTTTTGGAAAGAAAATTTGAAATTATTGAAATCTAGGAACTGCTTTTTAGACCAAAAGCCACACGTTTTTGTATATTCGGACGCCAGCTCCACAGGATGTGGCGCACATGTTCAGTTAGACAATGAACAGACATGTCACAAGCTTTGGAATCCGGCAGAAATACAAAAAAGCTCAACTTGGAGAGAGTTAGCGGCAATAGAATATTCTATAAAATCGCTTGCCACTATTTTAAGCGGTACCCATGTCAAATGGTACAACGATAACCAAGTCGCGGCAAAGATTGCCGAAGTTGGTAGCATGAAAGTAGACCTGCATCGTCTTGCGTTAAAGATATTTCATCTATGTTTGTCAAACTGTATTAAACTGGACATAACATGGATTTTTCGAATTGAAAATGAAAGAGCTGATTACATTAGCCGTATTATTGACACAGATGATTGGCAAATTACAGAAGAGTTCTTTGCTCTTATAGAAAGTTTGTGGGGTCCACATTCTGTGGATGCTATGGCTAATTACTACAACAAAGAGATTCCAAGATTCTTCTCTAGATTTTGGAATCCTAATACCTCGGGGTGTAGATTTCTTTGTGCAAAATTTACAGCATGAAAACTGTTTGGTTGTGCCTCCAGTAGCGATAGTTCCACGAGTGCTTCACTATCTAAGTGTCCCACAAGCACAAGCGTCACTCGTGGTTCCATTTTGGCCTTTCTCTAGTTTCTGGCCCCTTATCATTCGCAAATACTGGCAATTCGTCAAAGGATATATATTTCAAGAGGGTGCTGTTGCCCTTGTACACAGCAGAAATCAAAATTCCCTACTAGGGTCAAAAGATTTCCATGGAGAAGTTATTGCTATAAGGCTACAATTCTAAGACATCTATGATTGATTTTATTTACGTACAGAATACAAAAAAAAAAAAAGGCTTTTTACTAGATGGTGTTCAACATTAAAGTATGCTCTGAAATTGGGAGATTAAGCGAAAGCTATAACAAGGCGACTGCGCCTAAACCGTATTATTGGTAGAGGATGACTAAATAGTATTTACTGTAATAAATAGTGTGGCACTGGCCATTTGGGAAAAGGCGATTGCACCTGAATTAAAGTAGTTTTACCCCGCATTTGAAGCACTGAAAACCAAATCTATAATGAGAAAAATTATTTTTGCAGATTGTTTTTTCAAGCAAAGCGTGGGAATCTCTTCCATTCCAACTCAGACCTACGTTAAAGACAATAGTGAGTTCGTTATTGACATCCAGAGCGGAATCGACAGTTAAGAAGAATATAACCGAGATAAAGAAATTTTTAAAATGGTCCAGAGATAACAAAATCGAGCCTAGCTTGCCTTTATCTACAGCGGTTGTAGCCGTGTATTTATCCGACTTAAGAAAACAGTACCATCGTCCTTCATCAACACTAATAACAGTGTATGCTGCGCTGAAATGGTTTCAAGGGTTTATTCCAAGCAATGGAATTAACCCGCTTGACGATCAGTGTTGTAGGAACATCGTTGAAAGTGCAAAAAGAGCCAGAGAAAGTCCTGTTGCTAAAAAAGAGCCCCTATCTACCGACATTATCAAGAAAGTAATTGATAGTTTTGCCACAATAACTGCATCGTTAAAAGATTTGCGTATTGCTGTGTTCTTTTCCTTCGGATTGGTGGGGTTTTTCCGTTTTAATGAACTAAGTAACATGCAGTGTAATCATATCATTTTCTCTGATGAATTCGTTAAGATTTTGATTCCTCGCAGCAAGACAGATATATATAGAGAAGGTAATTACGTTTACATTGCCAGAACTAATACTAAATACTGTCCAGTTTCCATTTTAGAGAGATATCTTGCAGTTGCGGATTTGAATACTTCGAGTAGTTTACCATTGTTCAGAGCCCTAAGAAACAGCAAGTCAGGTTCTACTTTGAGACAAGAAAAGCTTTCCTATACCAGATGTCGAGAAATCTTCAAAGATACATTGGGAAAGTTTGGTTACGATTCTTTGATTTACAGTTTACACAGTTTACGCTTAGGAGAAATAACATCTGCAGTAAACAACGAAACGGATGCACCTATCTCAGAAAGACTGCTAAAGCTCCACGGGCGGCGGAAAACAGACCTAGCAAAGACATGTATGTCAAGGAATCTGTAATCGATAGATTAAGTGTGTCAAGAAACCTAGGCTTGTAAAGATAACTAGAAATAAATTAAATTGTTCGGTTCGCTTGCGATTCTCCCATAATCGCTTGTTCTGTCTTTTTCTCCATTGTCATTCAGAGGCAAATTAATTTACGTTCGTTTGAACGCAGTGAATTAGAACGTAATTAATTTATATGAAGGGTAGGTGGTTGAGTGCCGTAGATGAGTTTCATTAAATTATGTTTTAGTTCAACAAGTAAAGCAGAAATGGAAAAATCTATCAGATGGGTTTAAAAAGTGTCCAGACAGAAAGCGAGATATGGAGAAGTCTGGCAGTGGTTACTCAAAACCACCAACTTGTCACTTTTATAAACAGTTGCAATTTTTACATGACTCTGTCAGCAACAGAGCTACCCATAGTAACATCCAAGTAAGTGGTGAATCATCTGACACACCTTGTTGCATGGAAACAACAGTTCCAGGTCAGCCAATTCCAAAATCTGCTCTGCCAGATCTTACCCAAGAAAGTGGCCAAAAGACTGATAAAGAGCCAGTCACCGCCAATGCAGACCATCCTCCCGGGAAACAAAAATCAGAATTTTCCCGTGCAACTGTTATCCCCAAAAGAAAAAAGAAAGTTGAACTTGATCCACTTGAGCAATTCTTAATTAGGTCAATTGATAAGAAAGATGAAGACAGTAAATCAGAAGATGCAGATGAGCAGTTTTGTCAAAGTATTTCCCATACATTACGAAGATTTGGGCAGAACTCAGTGAAGAAGAATCAATTGGCTAAAATAAAGATTAAGCAGTTGCGTTTCCTCAGTTCTCAGACAATTTCTGATGTCATAAACGGTATCAGTAATTGTTGCATAATGTAGATTGCCAGTTGATAAAACTTTCAAAGAGTTAAAAACGTTTTCTGGTGGTCTTTGTTGTTCAAATTGTTTTTGTTAACATTAATTGCATATCTTGTTAATTAATGAATGACATTTCATTTTCTACAGGAAAAACATTTGTAACCATATTTAGGAAGTAAAAGTATTTTTTATATCTCATATTAACAAGTAAAAGAATGTGTATTATATTATTAAGTGCATACAATGGCCTGATTATAGGGATTTTATCCTTTCAATAAGAGAACCAATCTTTTAATCATGCACAGCACTTACTCTAAAAATATAGTGTTTTAACACAAAAAGATAAAATTCTTATCTTTGCCCCACCATTTTGCAGGAGGGATAAATTTATTCACCCTGTTCGGATTTTAATGTACATTTTTTAAGCTTTCTGTAAACAATATCCACTTCATCTGCTTACATCTGCTGAGTACATTTCCCATTGCCAGGGAACTTCTCCAACTGATGAACCGAAATAGTTTTTAAAACTTTCCCGGGTTTGTTTTGCATCCTTGCTATAACTATTTTAACCAATGTTCTTCACAGGTTCAAAACTTGTATCTCCTTGTACAATATTCCTCCATTCCCCATTCACTTGTCAACCATTAATCTCATAATCAGCAAATCCTGCTGGACAATAACAATTTTTGTCATACTGTCTCCCGGCCATAAGAAAATTGTGTAGGGCCACACATGCCTTTGTAACTGCCTCAGTTGTATCAACCCTTGAGTGAATGGGGCGGCGGAATACACGAAATCTTGCTGCCAATATTCCGAAGGCATTTTCTATTGTTCTTCTAGCTCTTGAGATTCTATAATTGGCAATTAACTTCCTAATATCCAAATTTGTTTCTGCATATGGCTTAATAACATTATGACGAAGTGGAAATGCATCATCTGCAACAAAGACATAGGGAAAAAGAAGTCCTGATCTATCAAGAGGTCTGGGATATGGTAATGGAAGTTTGTCCTTAGTAATACAGTAACCAATGTTGCTATTTCCAAACACCCCGCCGTCACTTTGTTGACCAGCTTCACCAATGTCCATAAGGGTGAAACGGTAGTTACTATCACATACTGCTAACAGAACAATACTGAATGACTTTTTATAGTTAAAAAAAAGTTATCCACTCGAAGGTGGAGCTTGAATTATGATATGTTTGCCGTCCATGGCACCAAGGCAATTGGGAAAGTTCCATTTTTTCTCAAAAACGTCAGCTATTTTTTTCCAATCACCAGCATGTTGAGGTACTCTTAAATGACCGTCTTCTAAAAGTGAATCCCATATTATTTTAGTAGTTTTATGCACGATTCGACTGACTGTCGTGTGTCCAATACAATAGCTTGCAGCAATTGAAGCATACCCATCTCCTGTTGACAGGTATCGCAATGTAACACAAAGTTGCTCTGAGGGGGATATAACTCCTGGCCTTGTGTTGACTTTGGTTATTCTTGGTGCGACCAAAGCTAAGAGCTTTTCAAATTGACTAGGAATCATCCTGAACATTTTGAAGAACAACTCGTGGTCAACCAGCATAAGTTCTTTAACCAAGCAATGAAATTCTCCTTTGACCTCACGTTCGCAAAACACTTTGCGGACCCAACTTCGCTTTCTATACTTCATCATGCGTTTCTGTTTTCGACGTCTGTACAGTATAAGTAGCATAATAAGTTGCTCCTTGCTCAGCATCATCTTGAAGTACAAATTTCCAAATATATTTTTCACGAATGTGTGGAATTGTATGCACGAAAATTTTGCGAGAAATTTTTTCACATTTTGTCCACTTCGCTAATTTCGCCGAGAAAATTTTTGCCCATGGAATCAGGGCTTTAAGAAAGGATGGGCAACTTTAAAAGGTGTATTTGTATCTACTAACCTGATTGGATGTTGATGGGCCATACAAAATAGTGTTACATTGGTCTCCATCATAACTGTACTGCCGCAAAAAGGCATGAATTGTGGCCATTTCTCCAGTTTCTGTACCTTTGTCAAGTCGAATATACGATGCAATTTTTCTAGTCTCAAAGATATGTTGCAAATACCAATACCCAATTAAATTGGGATCCGAGTTGCTCACCCAAACATGCAACCAAAGAATTTTGCGACTGGCAGAATCTAAACAATCATACACAGCCAATGGGTAAGTGCTATTTGGATAGCCCATCATTTTATCGTGGCCGTCTAGTGAATGAACCCAGTTCGTTCCCTTAGTTGAATATGTCCCTTTCCGTTTTCTTTTTCCAGTTCCAACGTATCTTTTTTCTAAGCCCTCAGGATCAACCTCTTGCATTACAGCGTGCACTAAATCACGAGGCACCTTCAGCTTGTGTTCTTGGCGTAGCTTTTTATGCAATGCTCTATAGCCGAGCAATTTTCCCGGACCACTGACCTCCTTTTCAACGGCATCAATCACTTGATCGACAGTGACATACTTATCCATATAATAAATGTCAAAATGTCTCATTCTTCAGTCGAGAGATCGAAGGCTCCATGTATACTGTGAATAATCTCTTTCGACAAAACCTAATACCTCCTTTCGTCTAAGACCTTGTTGGACGTATTTTTCTAAGTCATCTTTTAAATCTTTGTCATTTTCCAATCGCTATTTCGCATGCATGCCATGTTTCATACAGGCTGTGTGTTGGGACTTGGGATACTTCAAGTAACACCATTTAAATTGTGTGGACTGAACCTTTTTCCGCTGCCTTTCGCTTTCCTCTCTTTTGTTTAATATTTTCCTTAAACTGTTTCCACGCTCTATCAGCTATGTTAACTTACTTAAACACGTGTTCAGTGGATCATGAGCGCAAAGTCCATGACTCCAGATCATATTATAACAACAAGCCGCAAAGAATCTTGGTATATTATGGCAACGCTAGGCTCTCTAAAATATCTATTTTGTAATGTTCTTTTTTCATTTCATTTTAAAATGACTTTGTTTTATTTTTTTTATTTTAAATTACTTTTATTTAGTTTTTTTTGACATATTTTTTAAAAATAAATTAATGGCCACGTTAGGCCACCATACTTCAGGAAATCTTTCAAAAAATCTGAACACACAAAGTCAAGAAGTTGAGAAAATTGCAAGTAATGACTGACTGACAACGATAAAGATGATGAGCAGAGCGAAACAGCTAAATGATCAATAGGTGTTTTCGATACATTATTGCAAGAGCCTGATATTACTCAGGATGGTGATAGAATAACAAGTTTTGCACCACGAGAAGAATATTGACCACTTGGCATATTTATAGACAAAGACTCTGAATTTCTTTCTTTTCCGACTATTTATTGTGGCAAAAGTCAAGCTGATAACATTGAAAGACTTGTGCCCGTTCACTATAGCACAATGTGTAAATTGGAATTATGAAGCAGGGATAGAAGAGTCGCACAGTCTGTGCCAAAGATTTTTTACAAGTTGAAAAATTACAGATTAGACAAATTCAAGGAAGTGCCGTTTTAATATTGAGTAAATATATGACCAAAGGAAAAACCTACACAGCTGGAGATTCGAGGTCAGAAAAGTCGGTTAATAAGCTGATCAATTTAGATGAAGGATTCAGAGTTTAAAGAAATTTATGCGGTTCTCCTCCATACTTTGAAAGATGTAAGAAAGATTTATTTGCAGTGATTCACCAACTTGGTACACCTACATGGTTTTGTTCATTTTCAGCTGCTGAAACGCGATGGATTCATTAGATTAAAATTATTGGCTGTCTTCACAACAAAGACTATACTGATGATGAGGTGAAACAAATGACCTGGCAAAGAAAGTCTAAACTGATACAGAAAGATCCAGTAACATATGCGTGAAATTTTGAGCATATCGTGGAATTGTTTATTCACAATTTCATTAAAAGTTCATGTCATCTAATTGAAGAGGTTATTGACTTTTTCTATTGTGTTGAATTCCTGCTAAGAGGTTCTCCACATTTCCATGGTTTATTCTGGATCAAAAATGCACTCGAGTTTCGTAATGATTCTGATGAAGATATTGCCAAGTTTGTAGATAGCTACATTTCATGTAAAGTTGACGCAGATGATTTAACTGAACTAGTAAATTTGCGAAGGCCTAAACACTCTAAGATGTGCAAAAAAAGAGGAAATGCTGTTTGCAGATTCAATTTTCCTTTCCCGCCAATGCTGAGAACTATGATTTTAGTGGATGAAACCATGACCTTTGTTCAATTTCTTGAAAAGTTAGACTTAGTGTAACACCACTATGTAAAAGCTATAAGGCTTTCTCTTAAACATAACACACTACTATTGAAATGCTCGCCATCTGAGATTAGAATTAACTGTTACAATCCAAATTTACTCAAAGCTTGGAAAGCTAACATGGATATTCAGTTTGTATTAGATCCTTATGCTTGAGTTGGTTATATCCATTCATATATTCCTAAAGGTCAAAGAGGAATGAGCAAGCTACCTCGTATAGCATGTAAAGAAGCAAAAGAAGGTAATAATAATGTCATTAACTGGGTGAGACATATTGGTAACAAATTTCTCAACACTGTTGAAATAAGTGCAAAAGAGGCTATCTGCCTAGTAATGCAAATGCCTTTGAGATGATGATCTCGAGAATTGCAATGCATCAATATGTCTGATCCAGATGAAAGAACTTTCCTATTAACAAGCATGGATAAAATTAAGGAACTTCCTAACAACTCTGTTGATATTGAATCAGACAACATTGTCAAAAGATATAAGACCAAAGAAATATAAAAACTTACCATATGTCTGGCTGATTTTGTGGCACGGTTTAATTGCAAAAGTGAGAGTAATCAACTAAGCAAATGTAAATCAAATTCAACTTTGCTACATGATTATCTTTCAGGGAATAATTTCAATAAAATGATGATCTTCTGAAAAAGAACAAAAATATTTGAAAATGATGAGTATCAAATGAAAGGTGGAATAATGCTCATGAAGAGACAGAAGCCAAGAGTAATATGGTCAGTTAGCTTCAATAAAAACAAAGATCCAGAAAACTATTGCAGAGAACAACTAATTCTTTACACTGCTTGAAGAAATGAAGAAAAAGATCTTCTGCAAGACGTGCAGACTTATCAGGATCAATTTGAAATTGTCAAAGATGTCATGGAAGAAAACAGAAAACAGTATGAGAATCACACCAATGTTCCTGATCAGGCACTACAACAGATTAAAATTGAAGAAAATCTAGTCGCTCCGAATATGCAATACAGAATGAACAAGACAGAAAAATTGGCCCAGAACCAAGTGAATTATTTGGATGCTTTGATCTTGGAAAAGATAAACAACATGCCCAATATGACCTGATAAATGATATTGGTATATATCCACAAACAAAGGATGATGAAGAAATTGTTCTGAAAAGACTGAATGATGCCAAATTTAGAAAACTTGTCTGATCACTTAAGGTTGTGCAAAAAGAGTTTTTTTACCATGTGCTTAACTCTGTTAAGACTGATAAGCAGCCAGTGAGACTGTTTTTTAAGCAAAATGATTTTATCTGACAAAATCTAGTCTGATGGATTATTCTCGATCTCAGCCGCTAGTGTAGACCCAATATTCACAACAAAGGTGTTAAATGCCTCTTTCATCTTTATATCATCAGAAACAATTTTCCTGTCTATTTGTAGCTGGGAAATATTGTTTGCTCTATTGTCTTTCCCCAGAAGTTTGTTTAGTAGCTTCTAGCTTTGTTTAGGGTCTTTGGCTGAAACACAATCTTCGATTTTTTGCAGAAAAAATTATTTTTCGCCTTGTATATTTCTGAGTTTACTTTACTGTGCATTTCTTTGTACTTAGCTCTGTGAATTTGGGAGTTAAATTTAGCAGCCCTCTCTTTATGAAACTTTCTCATTTGCATCAGCTCTTTAATATTTGAAGTAATCCAGGGGAGAGAGTTACCTCTCACCTTTATGCATCTTAATGGTGCATGTTCGTGTAGTACTTGCAGGTAAATTGACTTCCATATTCAATAACAAGTATTTGGATCGCTGTGCTGTACCACATTTTCCCATGGTATCTGCGAGAGACCATTGAGAGAATTGGTGGCTTAGAAAGTTTTAAAGTTTTGAGCATGTCTTATATTTTGTCAAGACTTCAATGCGCAATGTTTTCTGACACCAAAAATTAAACTATATACCTAGATGTATAACTCCTGATTTTAATATATCTTGCTTCTTATTTGTGATTAGCAAGTCAATTAGGGTTGCTGACGTATTCGTTATCCTTGTGGGATTATTAATAAGTTAATCAAACTGATAAAAAGACAACAGAAATCATAACCTGTGTATGCATAGATCAGACGGAGATTTGCTGATATCACTGTTTAGATCTCCCTTCATCAACCATGTACTTACTAGGAATGACCCGGTACACGGTTCACTAATTTCGATACATACCATTTTCTGGGAGCACATTACCAGGTCATTGCATTCGGTAAACAGTATAGCACCCCGAACATGCGAAAGCGCACTGCCTCCATATCTATTGCGATCGTTTTGAGTCAAATGATATCCTGCAATGCTAATTTCATTTGTTGAAAACGAACCATGAACTTTAGTTTCATTAATTGCTAAGATGTCCAGCAACTTATTTTGCAAAATACTTTGCAGCTCATCAATGTGCTTTGGAAGACTATTAATGTTTAAGCATGCAATTTTATACCTTTCAAATGATCTAATTGATTTAACATTGACTTATCTGATATCTTTTGGCCATGATTGACTGATTCTGCACCCAGATCGCATCTTTATGAAGTCAATGTAATCTTTTCCAAGATGTTCCTTGCACTATAGCTTTCAACAGGTCTCCCACTTGTTTGATTGTTGACGTACAAAAATCCTCATCAAAGTGGCTAATTGATCTTGAATATTTTTCTCCTCTTAATAATTTGATAGAATGAGTGGCTAAAAATGCTGTACCTTTACCATTAAGGTGAAGATTATTCCCATTTAGGCAAGTATAGTCCTTGCAGGAGTTGTCAATAAATTTGAAACTATGCTTTGCAGCTATTTTTTTGAATTTGTTAATGACATCTTGGATGGTTGTTGCTGCTTCAATTTCTTGTCTTGAAATAATTCCTGAGAGACTGATTTTTGAATTGTGAAATTTAGCTTTGATTTTGACAGCAAGGTTTTCCACTTTCTTAGCACAGACTTCAGTGGAGTCTGTAGGAAGGTTGTTTGTCCCAGCATGGACAATAACATGAGAAGGGGTTGACTGAGGCCGCGTTTACACTATACCGGATTCACCCATCACAACATCTTCGTTTGCTGTTAAGGAGCAAAAATCACCAGCAAATATTGACTAGGCTGACAGATTTTGTATATTTCTTTGTGTCATTGCCATTAAAAATCTTTACAGAGCATCAATAGTTGCAAAATTTGAGCCACTCCGTTAGCAATCCGGTATAGTGTAAACGTGGCCTGAATACTAAAAAAACCTAATTTTCTTTCTCAATCTGTTCAGCGATTCATCTTGGGTATGTAAATTGGTGAACTTTTTTCTTTGTAAGTTTTCTATGGGCAATTTGTTTCACAGTCGAATCTCTGATAACCACCATTTCTGCATCATTGCGTTTGTCACTTTGTGTTTCTGCTGCTGTTACTGTGTGATTATTAGGTTCAGATTGTTTTTCAGGCACAGAATTCTGCAAGTTGCTGTTTTATCGCTTGCATTATTTTTTACTTGATTTACTTTTTTGATTTTGCTTTGGTGCCAAGGGTGATGGTAGATATGTCAACTTGATCTTAAGTATTTCGCTGGGTTCACTGTCATTGGTACTGACCAGTGCTGCATACCGGTTTCGTGTTGGTATGTCATTCAAGCTCCCCAGTCGACTCAAGTTTGCTCTATTTTGCATTTCCCTATTTTGCTTTAGTTTGCCACTGAGTTTTGAGTTTCTGTTTAAACATTTCCGGATCTGCATGATTATCTGCCCGATCTTTGGTAAGAAGGGGGGATGCACAATCTTCATTTAGCGATCACGCTCCAGTTAACAAGCTGGCTGTTGTGGCTATTAGCGCAACAATAGTGTGAAATTAGTTAATTAATTGCATGCCATGCATATATAATATTTTCACGATAAGTTAGATATAAGGTAGGCAGTTAATAAATTTCTGCACACATAAGTAAGACCTTCCTGGTAGCCGAATCAAGTGCAGTAAGGACTATTCCGCACATTGGTAAGTGCATTTAGGTATATTTAGTTAGAAGGTTGACTCTTTAGGTTAAACATTGCATGCTTATATTTGTTTCAGGAGTTTTACATTAGTTATGTAATGTGTCAAACCCTGTTTGTAAGGAATCTATTAAAAGACAAGTTCAAGTAAATCTATTCAGGCGCTGCCTTGAATATCGTAAAACTCCAATTTGCATAAGGGCGAATTCAACTTCCAGTAAAAGGGAAATGAAGCAAGTCTTGTTGGGACTAGATATTGAAGATAGCAAAGGACAGGGCGTTATTGTGAGCGCTTGGTCGAATTACATGCATGAATGATCAACACAAAACCCCAGATATCACCAAAAATACCAGATCAAGTAACCGCGAGCAACGACAACGCGAGCAAGGACAAATTGTGGCTGTCGATGAACAAGCAAAGCTGCAAGAAGTATTAAAAGGCTTAGATAACTCTCGTCGAGGTTATCTGGCTGCATTGACTCACATTTATAATCAAATTGACAGTCTATTAACTACATACAATAATGTCGGTCAAGTAAAAGGTTTGCATGCAAAGTTAGGCATGGGTTGGGGTAATTACGAAGAGTGTTGTTCTTGATATTTACAATTTGAAAACGAAGAAAGCGAACATTGTAAATGCATAAGTGAACAGCACGCCGATGAGACACTATGGAAATTAAAAGATGGTGCTTTGGTGGAAAACTATGTTCGGCAGTCCCTTATCTATTTTAACTTACAGAAGACATGGCTCGCTCAAAGTCAGTTTCACCTCCACGCTCAATGAAGTCAAGTATATCCAGGATTACTCACACGTCATCCAAACTTCATGAAGCACAGTTGGTAGCATCAAAGGCATCTTTAATTCAATGGCAAACTGAAAATTGGAAGAAAAAGGCGCTTCAACTTGATTAGCGAATATGGAGATTTAATTGAAGCATAAAGAATTGGAATATCAGCAACGTTCAAAGTTGGCGGAGATCGAGATGCAAAACGAACTTGTGGCAACCCAGCATGATGCAGAGCTCGCTGAATTCGAAGCAAGAGTTGCCGAACAAGAGTTTTCAGAATTAGCGAACTATGAAGATCATTACGACAATAAGCACGTTCGTCTTTCCCCAGGGAACCCTCATGTAGGGCTATGGAAGCCCTCGTTCTATCGAGATCAAGACCCCTACATCAACCTTACACTAACAGTTATAATCCTGTTGGTCGAAACGTACTGGAATTGAGAATTGTAGAAGTCCCACTTAGACTACCCAATACTCCATCAATTAAAAAACAAGACAGCATTAACATTGGAACAATACCTCAGATCCAGCCTGAGTCAGCAAGTCGGCGTGTAAATCGTTAACTACCCATTCCCTCATCACTAGCACGGGATTCTCTTCTTGGTGCTGTGGTAACAGCAATAAAAAAAATTGGTGTATCTCCAAACTTCCCAGCAATTCAAATACAGAAATTTGACGGTTCGCCGCAGAATTTTCCCGTATTTCATCAACAATTTAAACAGATGATTTAATCTAAACCTCTAGATGAGACAACAAAGATGTCACGGTTATTGCAGCTCCTCGAAGGTGCACCGCTTGAGGTTGTTAAGAAATACGAAACCATTCCTGATGGACTTAAGCTGGCAATGAAATTGCTTGAAGATCGATTTGGCCAGCCTTGTAAATTCGTACGGGTGTGCGTAGATTCGCTGACCAAAGGACCAGTTATAGCACCCAATGATAAACAAGGACTACAGAAGTATGCAGATGACGTGCAAGTAACGTACGATACCCTGAAGCACATGGACTGTTTAAATGAAATGAATACGGACAACTTAGAAAGGATGATCTTACAACTGCCACGATGGGTACAGTCAAAATTTGGAGAATATTTGAAGAAAATAGAACGAAGTGGATCAGCAATGCCGACATTCAAGAATATAGTTGATTTCCTGAGAGATTGCGCAGAAGTTGCCAATCATCTGTTTTTCAGCAAGACGCCTGAAAAAAATCGTGACAAGAAGAGCTTTGGAAAGGCCCAGAAACAGAGTAATGATAGACAAACTATTCTTTCGATAACTGACAAGAGTAGTGAGGAAGATAAGCGGCTGTGTCCAATGTGCAGCAAGCTACACCCCTTGTATCAGTGTGATGTCTTTAAGTCCACGTCACCGGGAGAGCGGGGTAAATTTGTCAAACGAAAGGGAATTTGCTTCAACTGTATCAATTCAAAGGGTCACATGTCCCGCTCTTGCGAGTCTCAGGTTCACTGTAGAATTCCAGGATGTGGCAAACCTCACCATACTCTTTTACACCGAGTAAGTCCTCTTATCCAGAGGAAACCAGAATCGGATAGGGGACAAGTACTGTACAGTCTGATGATAATAACAAACCGAAAACTATTCACAAACTGACCTCCACAGATTCCAATGAAGTTTTACTTCAAGGTAATTCCATTACGAACTATGAACGACGAAGGCGACAACGTGACGACGTATGGCCTTATCGATTTGGGTTCAGGCGTTACGATGATTGACCCATCTCTTGTTGAACGATTGAGAATCAAGGGCTCTACTAGAAATCTTTCCTTTTGCACAGTGAACGCGAAAGGCATCATAGAAACTGGTATCAAAGCTGACATAAAAGTCACCCCTATTAATGATTACAGTGATCCGGGGATTTACATTCAAGGAGTCTGGGCCATTAAAACCCTTTCTATCCCACCTAAGCCATATTCAGTAATGCGTGAAGACGATGAACATTGGCCTCATCTTCGGGATGTGCCATTTCCGGACGTAGACTGAAAGAAAATATCTGTCCAAATTGGTACTAACATTTTGCAAACGTTTATTCCACTAGAAGTAAGGAAAGGAATGCCATCTGAACCCTTAGCCATTAAGTCCTGTCTTGGCTGGAGTGTTCTTAGAAGGTTTATGGCAGGTAGCAGTGGTCTTCGAACGAAAGTGCAGCTGAACCAGATCGTTCAACAAGAAATTTCTCTCGAGAGTCAGATGGAAAATTTCTGGAAAACCGAGACATATGGTATTAGTCCAAAGGCCAATTCGATGTCAGTTGAAGATAAATATGCTGAAACAGTTATTGACCGAACTATTTCTAAGGTGGGTAACCACTATCAAATGGGATTGCTGTGGAAGTCTTGTGACCCCAGACTGCCATACAATCTCGTCGTTGCCAAAGCGAGATTGAATAATCTAAAGAAATGCCTTCAACGCGATCCGCAACTCAGGGAGAAGTATTGAGAAGTCATTGATGATTATGTTGCTAAAGCGTATGCTAGAAAATTAACCAACAAAGAAGTCTCAACACAAAGCAATGTGACTTGGTATTTTCCACACCATCCAATCACAAACCCGAACAAGCCTGGAAAGATTAGAGTGGTATTTGATGCGGCTGCTAAGTATAAAGATATTTCACTGATTAATGCACTGTTGCAAGGCCCAGATCTTACAAATGATTTGGTGGCAGTGCTTATCCGTTTCCGACAAGAAAAGATAGCCTACGCAGCTGATATCAAAGCCATATTCCATCAAACCCATGTCGTCCCAAAGGATTGTGATGCCTTGCGATCTCTTTGGTGGAGCAGAGACCTAAATGATCCTCCCAATCATATTCAGATGCCTGTGCACATATTTGAGGTTACCTCTTCTCCCTGCTGTGCTAACAAAGCGCTGAGGCAAATTGCTGATGACAACGAGACTAAATTCGACCCTGAGGTTATCCAGACAGTATGTAGAGATTTTTATGTCGATGACAACTTGAAGTCCGTTTCAACTGTGCCAAAGGCAATATCGCTTGTGGAACAACTTAAAGACTTACTATTAAAGGGTGGCTTTCATCTGACTAAGTTCGTCAGCAATAGTCGAGAAGTTTTGGCCGCAATTCCATTGCACGAACGGGCCAATCCCAGTTTGAATCTTGACTTAGACGATCTGCCCATTGAACGCGTCCTGGGTTTATGCGTCCTTGGGATGCGGAATCAGACACCTTTCAGTTTAAGTTAATATCAGTCTCGAAACCGCACACCAAACGTGGAATTCTCTCAGTTATCAGTTCTCTCTATGACCCCCTCGGATTTCTGAGTCGGCTGATGCTCCTAGCAAAGGTACTGCTTTAAACCCTATGGCGACGGGGAGTTAAGTGGGATGAAGAAGTCGTAGGTCCTCTTCAACTGCAATGGCAGCAATGGATTGATAAATTGCAGAACATTCTCAATGTTAAAATACCTCGATGTTTTGTGGCATGCGGCCTCGGTACTCCCGTTGAATTTCAATTACATCATTTTTCTGATGCTTCAAAGGTCGGTTATACAAGTTTCTCTTTCCTTAGAGGATTATACGAACTTGCCCAAGTTCATTGTTCCTTTGTTATGGGGAAATGTCAAAATGTGCCCATAAAGGAGTGGTCCAAACTCCAAGCAGCAGTCCTATCTTCACGATTGCACAAGTTGATTCAAAATGAGGAAGAAATTACTATTTTGAGGACAGTTTTCTGGACGGATTCTATGACAACATTACAGTACATCAAGAATGAAACCTGGCGATTCCGCCCGTTTGTGTCCAATCGACTTAGCGAAAATCACAACGTTTCTTTTCCTGACCAATGGAGGCATGTCCCAGGTGATCTCAACCCAGCTGATGATGGGTCGCGAGGAATGAAGATTCACACTTTTCAACAGTTGTACCGTTTGTGGACTGGCCCATTCTCTCTTTGGAAACCTGAAGAATTCTGGCCAAACTGGAGTGTAGAAAATCTTCCAGAGAATGATGCCGAACTTCAACCAGAGAAGTACTTAGCTGTTGTTGCACTTGCATCTTTGTTGGATCAATTGCTCCATCAATACTCTACATGGCTATCACTCCAGAGACAAATGGCGTGGCTGCTGCGGTTTTTGAAGTATCTGAAGAATCTAGAGTGTCCACCGTGGTGCCATTTATCACCCTCACCGAGTTGAGAGTCTCAACATTAAAGATAATCCACATTATACAATGTCAATATTATGCTGACAAGATTGAATGCCTTCAGAATGGTAAACCAGTTCAAATGCACAGTAACTTAGCAACCCTGAATCCAATCCTTGCTGATGATGTGATCCGAGTTGGAGGATGAATTCGTCATGCTGCGGTTCCCTTTGATGCAATACATCCTATGATATTACAAGATAAGCATCTCGTTTCAACATTGATTTTACACCATTATCATCATATTCTTGGACACGCTGGCTGCGAACATGTTCCCTCTTTCATACGCCGAAGTTACTGGATTGTCCGAGCACAAGCTCTTGCGAGGAAAATCTTGAGGAAATGTGTTGATTGTCGCAAGCGAAATGAAAGGGCAATGCAACAGCTCCGGGCTGATTTTCCTGAAGAAAGATTAATTCCGCACAAGCCTCCATTTACCCATACAGGAATTGACTTTTTTGGTCCCTTTTTGGTAAAAAGAGCGCATTCTAGAGAAAAGCTGTACGAATGCATTTTCGTGTGTTTTACTAGTAGAGCGGTTCACATTGAAGACGCCAGTACCTTGGAGACAGATTCCTTCATCCAAGCTTTACGGAGATTTATTTCCAACCGTGGATCCCAAAAGAAGATTTGGACCGATAATGGCACAAACTTCACAGGTGCTGAGAAGGAGTTACGACACTCGATTGAAAGCTCGAAAAGAGCGACGATCCAAAGGGAAATGCAAAATAAGGAGATTGATTGGGAAAGCTGTTCCATTTCTAGATGGTATTTTCAAACCCCCACTGCCAGTCATATGAGCGGAGTTTGGGAGCGACTTATTTGAAGCGTTCGAAAATTGATGAAAGCAGTTATTGGTCACCCAGATGCATTGCTCAGTAAGGAAGCTTTACATACAGTGTTTGCCGAAGTTGTTACCATTCTCAACAGTCATCCGCTTTGCCCTAGCAGTGATGACCCCAAGGATTTTGATCCTCTCACACCTAATCACCTTTTGTTGCAATCCCAGGTCTTATCCCTTCCACTAGGATTGTTTACACAAGAGGATATTTATTCGCAAAAGCAGTGGCAGCGTGCGCAATTTCTGGCTAATTGTTTTTGGTCAAGATGGATCAAGGAGTACCTACCGTTTCTGCAACAACGTCATAAATGGATGCGGGAAAAAAGAAATCTTGCCGTAAATGATCTCGTTCTGGTGGTAGATAAGAATATCCCCCGTGGACGCTGTTTACTCGGTTGTGTTGTCAAGGTATTTCCTGGTCGAGACAATCGTGTGCGAACTGTTGAAGCTAAGACGAAGCACTCTACACTACTCCATCCAATTACGAAGTTATGCTTATTGGAAGAATCAAGTTGACGTTAAGTATATCAAGAAAACCAAAAAACTTATTGAACAATTTGCTCTGAATGAACTCTGTTCATTCAGGGGGTGAGCGGTGAGGATGTTGTGGCTATTAGCACAACAATAGTGTGACAACAGTTAATTAATTACATGCCATGCATATATAATATTTGCACGATAAGTTAGATATAAGGTAGGCAGTTAAGAAATTTCTGCACACATAAGTAAGACCTTCCTGGTAGTCGAATCAAGTGCAGTAAGGACTATTCTGCACATTGGTAAGTGCATTTAGGTATATTTAGTTAGAAGGTTGACTCTTTAGGTTAAACATTGCATGCTTATATTTGTTTCAGGAGTATTACATTAGTTATGTAATACGTCAAACCCTGTGTGTAAGGAATCTATTAAAAGACAAGTTTAAGTAAATCTATTGGGGCCCTGCCTTGAATACTGGCTTTTTCATTTTCAGTGTCAGTTAATTTCGTGTTCAAATTTCAAGTTTGGGCTGGGATCAGCAAGCGTGGTGCAAGCAACGTTCTTCTTTTTACTGGAATTATGAAGAAAGAGTTGTATGTGGAGAAAATGTTTCGTGGTCGGCTTCTACCTTCATCAAGGAATGTTTCATTAGGGTCGCAGCGCTTGGAATGTTCATTCTCATTTGTTGATGTATGTAGCCAATAGCAACCGTTCACTGCTTGTCTTTCGGTGCATTGAATAGCTCTCTGGTTTTGTGTGGTAACTTATCGGGCTGGGCTTTTCTCTGGTTTCGTTTAGCTCAGTTTTTTGTCATACCTACGTTACTGTTTAATTTACGCTTGAATCTCATTTGAGTAAAAGAGCAATAATATTTGCAACACAGACTTATTGTAAGTCGATCTAAGGTTACATTATGTGAAAAACTATAATATTGTCATTTTTAACATTTTTGTTGATTTATTTTGAAGAACTAGAGAACTTTTGATTGCTGCAAGAGTTTCAAAAATGCCATAACCGAACTGAGATATAG
>JAOBYK011136418.1:4211-22872 GCA_025434845.1 Phenganax subtilis | reverse complement strand
CATAGTTTTTAAAAACACAAGAACAAGTAGACACGTAGTTATTTAGAATTCAATATTCTTAAACGTTCTTCTTGCAATTGTTTATAAAATAGGTGTTATTGCAATCTTAACTTTTACGTGCGTATACGCGCGTGTAAAAAACGCGTAACTGGAAAACAGCCTTTAGTCCTTGATTATTACTTTTTCGAACATTCTGTCTCACAATAATAAGCATGATTCAGTAT
Source organism: Phenganax subtilis (assembly GCA_025434845.1). NCBI lineage: Eukaryota > Metazoa > Cnidaria > Anthozoa > Malacalcyonacea > Clavulariidae > Phenganax > Phenganax subtilis. The sequence continues at coordinate 22,648 of JAOBYK011136418.1, read as the reverse complement.
TCCATACCTAATACATCTTGTACAATGAATGCATCTTGTCATAATAGTTTTCACTAAAGGTCCAATGTTTTTATCTTCCACAGCTCTAAATTATTCAAAATAATTCTATAAACACATAGATTTTACATAGAAAAGCAAATTATAATACACAGACAAATTTGTACTGTAAGTACAAAAACTTTAGTAGGCACTCTGCCAATTTTTGACAATTAAATGCTTTAAGAGTATACAATTGTATGCAGGTAGCATGTCCCCAAAGTACATTCAAAAATACAACATGTACATGTTTGTACCTTTTCCCAGAAAAATCGTTGTCCACGAATCGGCTCCTGTCGCTACCAAATGCCATAGACTGATCCTATAAAAGCAACATTATATTATGAATTACTGTTTTACAGTTTTAATATAAGCTATGAAAAGCATATGCAGTTAGCAACCAAATTTATGCTAACTGAGCTGTCATAATAGACCACAATAGGATAAAATAAAATAGCTCATGAACAAAGTAGAATAACAAATCCATGATAAAAATCTTAAAATTTCCCTGATGGCCAACAGTATGTACGAAAGGAAAAAAAGACTTTGTGACTTTTATGTCAGCACAGATAAACTACCAAAATAGTTTCCATCATGAATTCCATTTCCATGAATGGTTATTCTGTGTACCTGAAGATCACACTCCCCTCCTTGGTCACAAATTGGGCAATCAAGTGGGTGGTTGACAAGTAGAAACTCCATTACTCCTTCCCTGCGATGTGATCATGTTTAAATTATGAGCAAAATGTAAAATACAGCATAAAGCACAAAGTTCTGTATTGTCTACACCACAACACTATAGTAACTGGGGTACACCACATGTCTAATACAATATACAGTCTGACTTTACAAGAAGCTGACATGAAGGAAATACTTATTACATAAGCAATTGGATAATTTAGAGTAACTAAAGCACTGGTATACCTTGCTTTTCTTGTCATCTCAGAGTTGGTCTTAATTCTTGAGCCTTTCATCACAGGCATTGCACAAGCTGCAACTGGCTGTATAAAGAATAGCAGAATATAGTGGAAGAATGAAGCCTAAATTTACATTATTAGGCACTTGCGCATTCAAACTTTAAGATCAAGCATTATATTAAGGTCCATGTTATGAGGAGTAATACTGTTTAATACCTTGGGAGACTTCTCCACTTCTACCAAACACATACGACAGTTTCCAGCCACTGACAAACGATCATGGTAGCAATATCTTGGTATTTGGGCTCCAACCATAGCACATGCCTAGAGGATTTTATTAAGTATATAAATTTTACTGAATTGCTTACCTCTTCATCTGAAAGTTCAAACTGTTCCAAAGACCTTATTCGAGGAGTGCAAATGAAGTGCAAATGAATAGGGAAGATGCTTTTTCTATGGGGGTGGACTCAATAGAAAATTAATCTATTTTGTACTTGCGATACTAGCATAATCATGACATTTATTGCATAGAAAGCTGAGCACTGCTAATGTAGCCAGTAGTGTAATGCTTATTGCATTAGCACAACTGCAAGTTAAAAAGATCTCTACATTCAAAAACACCCTAGCAGCAACAACTGGCTCCACTATTGCCTACTATACCTGAAGTATGGTGGTACCAGGATCTACCAACACTTTCTGATCATCTACAAACACTTCAATTTTCTCTGGTGCTGCATCAGCACTGTAGCTTTTGGCTAATTAATTGCAAAAAAATTTATTCACTTGACCATACCAAGCTAATTTGGAAATTCAGTGATGAACAAAAACTGTTTCAAGTGTTTTTGACGACTATTGTCGACCGTTGATGATTCTATTGCTGGAAACAAAATACTTTGTTATTGTTGTGACTGTCACCTATCATCAGCGTCATGAGCTAACAACTCATGCTACTAGAAGCAACCAAAGGTTCTACCAGCCGCACAGGAGCGTAGTCACAAAAACCTCCAGATATTATGGCAGATTTTGTACAACGCTCACATTGAGGCTCCCATAAATACCTGTAGTTAGCTTGGGCAGAGTCGGCAGACATCTTGCAGAAATGGTCAGCACTGGCCAAGATCTGACGCACAAGGCAGAGCGCCACATTGTACAGGACAAGCAGAAAACTTGACTACGAAATGACACAATATCCACATAATTTTAGAAATTATGGCATTTGAGGGTAAAAGAGATCGGTTAAACTATAAAGCAAAAGAAATATTCACATTACCTTGTACCGTCAACAGAAAATCGATTTTTCTGCCGGCTTCGTAAACCACTCGGCCTTACGGACCATGTTCGAGCACTTACGGTAAATGCACGAATATGGCACGAAGAAAAAATTCCTCAACAAATAACAAGCCTTTCAAACAAGAAAGGTTAGGCAAAGTTTTAAAAAATTTCGTGTCGCTTGTTATTATAACGCAAAGATTATAAGTTAGAAAAAAAATCAATTGATTTAGCAGACCAAACGAGATATAAACGAACTATTATTTCAAATGGTTATTTTTGATGCACTGAGAAGAATCGAAACTTCTTTCAAATTTTACGATCGAAAGTGGAGGCACTGACTATTTCGTTTTTTTTCCACGTTTACGGTAGACTCTAACACACTCTGAAGAGTTTTGTAGGGCATTTTATCACCGTTTTGTTGCTGTTTAGTTGTGCTTTTAGTCGCTTCAATTTCTTAAAGAAATCACTAATGTAAAGAAAGTATGTTTAAAGTGCTGCAAAACCTACCTACCAGTACCAGGGTTTCTGCATTGTTGAATACTCATAATGGACTGAGAGGTATTTTTACCTCAGTTATTTCTTGTGGAAGAACAGTTGATTCGTTCACTCGAGAGCGTCGACGCATACCAAATATGCCAATTCCCAAATATCTCAAAGATGGCTTGGTTAGGCGGGGCATTGGTAGGTCAGGGCGAAACAACACTGGTCGAATTACCATTCGTCATCGAGGTGGTGGCCACCCTCAGACTTACAGAGTCATTGACTTTGTGAGGGCACCACTTGAAAACAAGGCCAACGAACCAAAAGTGATAAAAGATAAAATATTATGCATTGGGTACGACCCGTGCCGGTCGGCTAGAATAGCCCTGTGCGCTGGAAACGGCAGTGACAAACAGAAATTAGTTATTGCTCCAGATGGAGCCAAAGTTGGAGATGTGTTAACAGCATCACGAAGCAGCCCTGAATCTGTCTCACGAATAAAACTCGGTGATGCCTACCCCCTTGGGAAGTTACCTGTAGGCACAGTTGTCCATAACGTTGAGCTGCAAGCTGGAAAAGGAGCGCAATTAGCACGAGCAGCAGGAACGTCAGTTCAGCTAATTAGAAAGACTGAAGAGTATGCAGTTATTCAACTTCCATCAAAAAAAGAAAAGAATCTAAGCATTGATTGTTTAGCAACAGTTGGCCGAGCATCTAACATTGACCATAAGCATGAAATCATTGGTAAGGCTGGCCGTAGTCGATGGCTTGGTAGGAGGCCAAAAGGAAAAACTGGGAAAGACAGATGGTTGTGGACCAAGAAGAGAGTCTAGATCACATGATCAAATTTGAGATTCAAATAAGTTATACATTGCTCATGTATAAATAACATTATTCTTATATTGTTGGACATTTTAATAAAGTCATCATCATTCTCGTACAGATTACATCATAGACTTTAAGTGTGTTTTCTATTCCAAATTATAAATCAATACTCAAAAACAGTGATAGTTTTGTCCAAATTTGAGGCGTTTGATGAAGCTGTAGTTCAATATTAAAGTCTGTTTTTGCAATCCCTTGAAGGAAGCAAAACTATAACAAAAGTATACTACGAGCATGACAAAGCTCCTTTAGGCTTTAGCAAATAAAGACAGGCGGAGGGAGGCCCAAATATTGTTACACATTATTTGTCAGGGAGGTAGAGGTACTAATATACAGGGGCAATTTCATGTTGCCTTAATCATGTAAATCGACGGTTACTTAGTGCATTTCTGAATGTTGGCCAGTTTAAAATTTCTTGTGGGGTCCTCTCAACACGTTTTTATCGGACTGTCCTATTAAATTCTGTTACTGCAAAAAAGCATGAACATTTAAATTTGAAAACAACAAGAATGACCAACATCATCGGAAAGCTTACAAAAAAGTGCATTACAGATCTTAAAACAATTTTTTGATTAATAAAATGATTTTCATGTTAAACGAAGTTGAAAGCTATTGTTAATGTAGTTCTCAAAGCTATTTTTAATGTAGTTCCAACATGCAAAAATTTTATCGGCAGCCTTCAACGATCCATTCTAAAAGAAAATGGAATTGCCCCTCGATGTGGTAAGTTTTTTTCCCTTTACTTCCCTGACTATATCCATTTCTCACGTGAGTTTGCTAATATTTTCAAATAGTTCCATTAATGTGGTTGGTTTCATTGCTAGGAATTCTTGCCCTTCATACGTTTCTTCTTCGAGAAACGATTCCACGAGATTAGGAGGGTTATCTTTGTTGAAAGCCCACAGTGTTCTTACAGTATTGTTGTTATTTAAGGCATTACGAATTGCAGAGAAGTTTTGGGAAAGTAGTGAGATTCCTTCCATTAAATCCAGTGCAATCTCGGGGTCGTCAATGTGATGGAAGAGGTTGACTTTCGGCATAAAGTACATTGGAAGATATCGCATTCTCAACGCTTCAGCCAATCCTTCAAGTAGAGAAACAAGGTGATGAACCACAGTTTCTTTAGTCCAAGCTTCCTGTGAAGTTTTCTCAAAATGCCAAAATGTGATGGTTTTCAAATGATAACTTGATATAATTTCCTTGAGATTTTGACTCCAAGTATTTTGATGATACTGCACAGTTTCTTTAAAAGCTCTCATCACTTTGTGTTGCAATGGTGAAAGAGTTTCAACCAACTTTGTTTCGGCGCATGAAAAAGACAAACGAAAATCGCCGTCAGATGAACTCTTTGGGACAATGTGAAATCCATCTTGTGCGATTTTCTTCACCGAACGTTGGTCTGGCCAAAATCGCTCTCGTGTGATCCAGTCTCGCGCACACGATGGCCATCCTTCACAAGATATAGCTAATACAATATCACAGGATGGGATCGCATCGTATTGGGAATCATCAAGACACAATTCGTGTTCTTTTTCTTTATTTGATTGAGACGACTGATTTCTTTCTCGTCTTAAGCATTCCTTAAAGTGATTGCGTAAAAAAGAAGAGAGGCACATTTTTCGTCGCGATTTACTAACGGTGACAGCCGCACCATCAGTAACGTCTTCGAGCCGTTCAGCATTGCAAAGGGGAAACAGCTTCCCAAGCTTTTGATAATTTTCTTGAAGCTTTTGTTTTAGCTTTTTTGAGGATAAACGACGCTTTCCGTCTTGGTGATCATCATTTTCTAAAAATTTGCTCCACATTTTCTTTGATTCCTTGCTAGTGAGAAAAGCATAAACAAAAGGGGTATCTTCTCTCAACAACAAGTTGCCGTCTTCTTGCTCATCATGAGAGAAACTAATATTCTTCAAAACACACAGGAAATCCAAATCGGGCGGTTCTCTGGCATAGGAGAACAGCCCTTCGTTCCAACTGCCAGTTAGTACTGCCTCACTGAGTTGAAATGGTCCATGGAGATCGAAATAGCGGTCGACATTTGTTGAAAAAACAAGGTGGTTGCCCAGTTTCTCACATTCTCTTATCCACACATCCAGCCAATGCGGAACGAAACCAGGAATGATGAGATATTCATCCACGAAACGAAGAAATTTGTCCAGATTCTTTCTCCATAAATCGCTAGTTTTCCTCACTCCTACGACTGGAACCCATTTTGCTAATAAATGATCATTCAAACTGATATAGTCAAAATCTGAAACGAGAGCCATTTTGCAAGTACTAAGAGAATCAATTGCATACGCCTATGAATGTAAAACCAACTTGCAGGCAGGCGTATACTTGTGCGATTTCTTTATAGGGCGAGTAAACAAGTAAGAAAGTTTCACTTTCTATCTGCTATACGCAGGGTGCCTTACAAAAAAGAAATAGAAATTCAACAGGCTATCATCGAACACAAATCGAATTAAACGAATTAATTTTGACACAGCAAGAGTTCTTAAGCGTTCCGAGAAATTATTGCATGCTCTTCGAATAAAAATTACCGGTGGAAACTGCATTCTTTCAGCATTACAGGAATGGCATGGAAAACCAAGCAAAACTGTATCCTGAAGGGAGTTATTGCTGGTTTAAATTTAGGACAACTGAAAATTCAAAAGTTACATAGTGCAACAGTACAAACGTCCAGTAAACGTGGTTCGATTAACAACTGAGCAAAAAACGTTTGTAATTAAAACTGCTTTAATTCGAAACCAGAAAGAAGCATGAGAGTAATCAAATAGTTGTTTTCGATTGCTGAATTTTGCATATTTAATGAAATTTCAGTAGTAAACGTTGGAAGAATACACTTCGACTGGCAATCTCTGTTCAAATAGTACTGATCGTTGCTTGTCGTTATGCATTACAGAACAAAAATGTGAGTTAAAAAGCTAAATAACTCCTCCTCTTTCTTGCTCTCTAAGAAAAAGAGGAGTACGTATACCCCGTTCAATTTTGATTTTGCTCTTTTTGAGATACCTTGTGTTAAAAGGGAGTCGTTCGAAATCCCCCCGATACAATGCATACCACATAATGTGGTTTTCCATCGAAAAACGAAATTGAACCATTTCGATAATTACCAAGTCATTTTCTTGATTGGGCTGGAAGATATGCACTTAATAAAGCGAAAGCAAGACTCGTGTGTAAAGTATCTCACATCATGGGCAGGGGTGTATTGCCAAAATTTTAACAAGGGGGGCTCTCTAATATACATTACCAGTAGGGCTAAAAATGGTAAAGTAAAAGGAAAGTCGAAATTTGCCAAAATGCCGCTTTTTAAAACTTTAACACAAAACTTTAATATATCGTTACATTTAACTCTTCAAGTCTATAATATGAAACTAAACAAGAACATAGAATTTCAACAAAGGGGGCTCAGCCCCCGGTGCTCCCCCTGCAATACACCCCTAAAGATGAGTCCTAAGTCATTAACATTCTTTTCGCTAGCTCAAAACAATGAAATAACAGACTATAATCTTTGAAACATTATTACTTGCTTCGTTGCCAAATCTTAGTACAAATAATGTAAAAAAGCTTTAGGTACAATGGAGTATCTCTTTGGAATTCTATTCTAAGTGAAACTAAAGAAAGCAACCGCCTAATCCTTTTGAAAGAAAATCGCTCTGCATATGGAACATTCAACGAATAGTGTGCACTGTGAATAGTTTATATCCTTATGTTATCGACTCTGGTACTGTTATTGCAAATAGCTTATACAACCCCTCGTGGGAATCAGCACAATAGTTGACACAGCTAGCGTGACTAATATAAGTTTTCAATCTATTCGTCTATCAATATTTTGGATGAAGCTGGCTACAAAATTGTGCTGTTAACCATATGACTATTCCCTTATGCACTGGCCATGCACACTGTGACCGCAGTATTAATATCCATGCATGCATTGTTCGAAGATTTACGTCTGGTTTGCGTCACTTATTTTTTAAAACAAATTTTCGATTTCAATTTAGTCTTGAATATAAGTAAAACAGATATCTTGAAAGTAATTAAATGTCATTGTACTCAGCGAAAAGAACTAATTACTATACTGTAGGCATAGATCCATCAAAACTGACCCAATATTAGCAATATGTCTTTTTTAAACACCTTTCTAAAAATACGTTAATGAACAATTTACAGATGTTTCTTTAATTTCTTTTTTAGAACTCTCTGTTGCTTAGTGATGTGTTTCGAAAAACAAACTTCAGATATCAAGATGCCGCCATTAAAATATGCTATCTTTAACCAGGACACCAATTTATACGACGCAGAGTGTGTTATGAGAGTGAGAATGTAGATTATTCCCGTAAAATATGTCCCCTGTATAGCTCGAAGCATTTACATCTAAGTCCACTAAAAAATAAAAGAGAAACACAGATTTGTCTCACGATACTGCACAAGGAGTATGTCCTTTCAACAAACGGGTAATTTCTGCCGTTGGTTCGAAGAATGTCTTCTGGAAAAAATTAACTTTCAGTTTTTAGCTTTTTATACATGCAGGACTATAATTCTAGAGTATAAAAATATGTACAGAAAACAATATTTTGTTTGTCGCTGGATGTCGTTGCCTTTGCTTTTAACATGCTCTGGCATGAAAAAGGGAAACGTAAAAACAGCGCAAGTTAGAGAAATGTTTTACTAATCGCTAAGTTTCCTTGGAAAAGAACGACTTACGTAAAATAAAAAGGGTCTCACGCCGGGTTAACACCACGAAAACTAAACGTTTTGTATGATTTCGTGTGTAAACATATTCACACGCGGTATGTATAGCAATATCTATTGTTTGTGGGTATAGTTGTCAATCATTTTGAGATCTAGTTCGCGCAGTTCAAGTATACGTCCACACAATTTTTACTTTATGAATTTTCATACAAATTTAACGCAAATTGTCAAAGAATAGTATATATATTTTATTATTAGAGCATGTAAAAGAAGTTAAGTTATGAACAATCTAATGTATAGCGATATATAAGCGAAAAGAAATTGATTTGACTTGCGAAGCCAACACACATATAAACAAAATATAGGACTTGGATCGAGAATTCAACAGCTACGACCTGAACTATTAATGGTCCATTTTCCAAAACATTACCTTCCCACCTGACGCATGCATGCATTCATGTGATGGTGATTAGAAACCGCAAACTACAAAAAAAAACTGCACAACTTTTCCAATTCAATTGAAGCAAGAGTGAAAAAAGAAGAGTAACCAGATCAACTCAAGCAAATAAAAGACTTTTGCTTATAAACAAACTGATACAGTGTAAACGATTCTAGTTACCTTGTGTAAAGCGTGTTTAAATAATAAACCCTTACGTAACACATCTATGATAAGTTTTAAAACCACAATAGTAAATGTTTAGAAATTAGAATGGATGATTGAACGTCTTCCATAAATTAGTCTTACCACACATCATTATATAACAGATTATAAGTATAAAAAAAGCGTTATAGACATAATTAAACTGTAGTCGAATAATGTTATCAACTCACTGAATACTAACGTCCGTTTAGTGTTTTGATGGCTTATCTAGAGCTCTCAGTAGATACAAGTGTGGTACATCTTCTTCGAGAAATAGTACAATAAAACAGTGACATTTCAAACAACCGAGCAAGACACGCGCCAGCAACATTGCATGGATAAGTCGACATAGCTGAATGAACAAGGTTGTGTTGCATCCCACGGACAATATTGCTGAGAATGTTGTGGCAAACTTGCCAAGTTTCAACATGTTGCAACAATTAACATTGTTAACAAAATTGTCGGCGGGGTGCATCACAACATTGCTCAGTCCTGTTATATCAACCAGGAACTTGGGCGTTTTTACCAATGTAGTGCAACATGACACACACAGTACTCAACGCACTATAATACAATACGATACAATACAGTACGACTCGATTTATATGACTAATAACATACATGAAAAAATTCCTCAATTCTGATTGGTTAAGAGCAGTGCAATTTTTAGAAAATACAGTGCAACAAAAGAAATTCAGTGCAATTTTTCAAGAATTTCTTGAAATTGTTCAAAAAACATTTTTAACTGAAATAATATCAGTTTAGAAAATTATTTGTCGTACATTTCCTTTTCGCAAAGCATTGTAGAGTTACCAAAGAGTTTATCCTTCACGTTGAATTTTTTCATGTATATTAATTATTAAGTAATAAGTATGCTTTCTCGTGCAGTTTGGAAAAACATACACTCGTTCAAAGACTTCAAACTGCACTCGTCCTGCGGACTCCGGCAATTTTGATAGTCTTTGAAAAACTCACTCGAGCATGTTTTTTCCAAATTTCACTCGAAACCATGCTATTACCTATACAAAATACTCGGAGAATATGTAGTGCGGCACTTCTATTCATGGAAAACTCCGCATTACCGATCAACACAATAAACGGACGTTCACCTCAAACTGCTTCTAGATCAATTTGATCGAACCTAGAAGGGTAAAATCTAATTTCCCATGACAGTCGACAAATAGGATACGTTTAAATAGTAAACATAAGTTAAATATAGCATAAGCAATGCTGAATTCTAGAGTCTAATTTTTAAGAGCCCACAATGTACGATAAATTCTCAAGTTCAAAAGCAAACTTGTTATTCGCCACAAAAGTTTGAATGAACTGAGAGTGGAACAATAGAAAACAGAGACGTTTCTGAATACATTCAATACAATAACATATATTTCTTTGACAAACTGCACTGTCAGGTGTTTTAGCCAACCCCCCAAACAATGTATGTACACGAGGGGCCCGTGATATGACACACAGAACAAAGCGAGCTATATTGGTTTGAATAAGAAATTAGAACTTTGTACTTGACGCAGGTGCACGGAACTTTTCTCAAATGAATGTTTCAATGTGGGAGGAATAATTTGGGTACACTGATTACCATGGAAGCATGTGTGCAGTATGAGAGATTAGACAAAATGCATCCAATATTCATGACAATTGTATGGACGCGTGGCTGCAGAAAAATTGCGTTTTTTAAGACTCATTAAAGGCGTGCTTGTTGCAATAGCGAATGAACGCAAGTTGCGGTCAACCCAACAATCTGAGGAGCTGGATAACGTTCAGTGCTCAGTTTTGAAACTACCAGCGCTGATACAACTCGTGTAGTTGGGTAAATATCGTATTTGAAGCATCGCACAAATGTTTACCGGGCAGCTGATGGAACAGGCTCGAACGTAGTTTGCATATTCGTGTAATTACCACAGATTCCAATTTCCCTGCGCTTGTTATCTGAGCAACACCGACGTGGTATTTCACTCACTTTTTCCCATTAATTCGAAATATCGCTAAGGATTCATCACTAATACTCGAGGCGGCTGTTCCTTGCATATACTGAATTTTACCAAGACAATCTCAGCGTTGCCAAGACAATCTCAGTGCTGGAAGTATTTCCCACCTCATACAACAGACTCTTGTGTTTTATCGCGGTCATGTCAAGTAGGCATGAGAGTTATAGCCAATAACAAACTCAAAACAAGAAGTTGATAAACCGAAGCAAAGCAAAGGAGAAACCGAAGCAGAGAGGGAACAGACGTAGCACGGAACTCGCGGAACAAAAGCAAACCGGACCTTAGTACGGAAATCAGCGTTCCATAGTACCGCAAGACTCTCAGAAAAAGCCAAACACAAAACAACAGCAAATTCGTATATACAAGAAAAAATAGTGGACTTACCGCAGCCAAATGAGACAGCAATTTAGCGTATTAGTATAGAAACAAAAGGAACCAAAAAGAAAAACATGACAACAGAAACCCGCGACGTTTCTTCATTGAAATCTGAAGAAACTTCCGAAACGGATCTAGCTGAAAAATCTGGAAACGTTGACGAGACAAAGTCAAGTAAGGATAGGATATCGCAAGATGATTGCTTCGGCGGTAGGAAACTTGTAGTTTACAAAACGTTTTATTTCTTCTTCTATGGAGCGTTTGGAATCATTATTGCATATCTACCGTTATACTTCAAGCAACTAGGTTTACTAGCAAGTCATGTCGGTCTATTAACGGGTGCTCGACCGTTACTCCAGTCAGTAGGCGCACCTTTTTGGGGAATGCTCGCAGATAAGTTACGAGTTCGAAAGACGATCTTATTAGCAGGATTAATCGCATTTACTCTTAAAACTCTGCTCTTCATGGGGTTACGACCAACTCATCAAACATGTGAAATCACTTATGTAAACAAGACTCACAACATTAAAACGGTAACGCCAATTTTGCACAACGCTGAGAACTATAAACGAGGCTTCCATCTATTTCCCATGACTGACGAACAAAGCAATAAATGCAAGACTAATGATTTGACGAAACCGAAGAACGAGATCTGTGGTATCCCTAAAGTTTCGAACTTGACTATATCGGAACGACCTACGAGAGAAATTGTGTTTTCGAAAGTCAATCACAAACGACGCGGTCAACACGCACAAAAAGGGCAAGAAGTTTTGAAACGAAAGAAATTGAGAGATTTGAGTGGAAAAACGATTATCGAAGTACACAAAAACTTCACGGTTATTTACACAAGACAAAACGATAAGATGGAGATGCAACGTTTGTTTATAATTTTTCTTCTGATGATCCTACTCGGAGAGTTTCTGGAGTCGCCAACAATGACGCTCACAGATGCATCGTGTTTGAACGTACTGAAGGAAAAGAAGCACTATTATGGTCGGATACGGATGTGGGGCTCGGTGGGCCATGGATTCTCCGTGCCAATAGTGGGCTTCTTTATTCATGGCTTTCGACAAATCGTTTGCGGTGACACGCATGGCGATTATTTTATTTTATTTATCTTCTTCGCCGCTTTCGCCATCTTCGCCTTTCTGACCGCTACGAAATTTCGTTTCACCTACGAAGACGAGCAACCAACATGGCGTTCAGCGATTTTCTTAATGCGTTTCCGGTACGCCGTTTTCTTGCTAGTTGCTTTTTACCTAGGCTGTTGTCATGGATTCCTCCTCAATTTCATCAATTGGTACATCGAAGATCTGGGAGCAACCACTCTCATCATGGGTATTGCAGGCGGATTGAAGAGCATCACTGATGTCTTAGTGTTCTCATTGGTCGGCTATGTGATAACAATAATTGGATATGCAAACATCCTCAACTGCACTCTCTTTTCGTACGCTATATGTTTTTTGGGCTACTCCTATATGCAGAATCCTTGGCTTGCATTGCCTATTGAAGTCCTTCAAGCGGGAAGCTATGCTGCAACATGGTCTGCATGTGTATCGTTTATTGCAAGCTCCACTCCACTAGAGTCACCCGCAACAATTCAAGGTATGTGCAGCTTATTTTTCAGTCTTAAATATAGCCTGAAAGCAGGCCTGTACACCGCCTGCTCGTAGGCTACATTACAAACAACAAACGCGGCAAGTGAAAAACTGCATGCCTTGCTGGGGTAAAACCCACGTGCATTGATTTAACTAACTTTTTAAACAGTATGCTGTGCAGGGTTGGATCATCCACCTTTTTGACCGCTCTAGCACGTCGGAATAAACAAGTTTGATTCACAATATGTTTCTATATCACCAAAAAATAAATGACGATTCTTTTCGCTGCCTTTACTTTTGCGTCAGCCAGCGTCGGTGAAAAATCATAGCAGCGCCTAAAGTTTTAAAAATTATGTAGAATGGGAAATTTAAGTAATGTGCACATTTAGCCACGCAAGTGATGTTCAATTGCTATGGCAAGCTTCGCCATTGATTGTTCAAAACTGGTTTCAAGGCAGCAACGTTAGAAAACAACGATTGCAATTCAAAAGAGATTAACTTGTTTCAAAGTATTGATAATGTATTAAAATATTGTCAAAACTGACAATATATAAATGCAAGTAATATTCTGTACACAAGATAAAAATATTTACAACAACATATAAATAATTCGTTCATAAGAACTGTAAAACTTTTCAAGCATATTTCTTCTATTTGGCCAAAGTTGCTGTTTATCAAAAAATTCTAAATTCATTTGCCTATTATGCCAAACCTTTCCAAATTCGGCGATAAATCGAACTATATTTCTTCAATTCTTCGTTTCGTTGCGGCATGGTAATGCGTCCTCGTATATTCCTTCTTCATTCTTCTCTTCTTCCATATTCTCCCCGCTGTTTCTTTTTCCTTCTGAGCTTTTTGCTTTACTTTCCGAAGTTGTTTTTACCATTTTGCTATAGTCAATGCGAGCAGTTCAAGCTTATTTGGCGAATACAGTTAGCTATCTCGACTGGCACCTTTACAACTGACACTGCTATGTTCATTGCAATCTAAAGCTCGTTTTCCACTAGGCGGAACTTTCCGTGCGGAATATAAATCTACCAAACTGATTGGCTGGCAAAAGATTTCGCTGCGAAGCGAACTAATCACGTTACTAGGTTTATTTTCCGCACGGAAAATCCCCCTACTGGAAAACGAGCTTAAAGGGCAATTATTTGCTAAATTTATTGAAGTTTTACACCAAGGTCAGCAATTACAGTGCAATTCTTCGGCTTTCAGTTTCCATTCATGAGGTATAGAGAGCGTTGATGAGTTGTAATTGTCTTCTTTCGGAAGGCCTAAAGAAGACATTAACAATTAATTACGCTCGAAATTCTTTACGCCTTCCGGGGTCAAAGAGCCCCCATGCACCACAAAAGAAACTGTCATCGAATTCGAGAATATTAGGACTCTATTTTCAAATTGGATGACGGTTTCTTTTGAAGAGTTGGACTGTACTTTTACTACAAACGGTCCACTTTGGAAGTAAATATATTGCCAAACAGTTCCAGTACGTCTGCACGATAAAACTCTAACATTCTGAGAAAAGCACTATGAAGATACTTGACGCTGTCTCACTGTGGACAAATATAGACAGCGTAGTGCTTTGGTGGTACACTTTGAACAGCATCTCGTCGAGAAGTAGAAGGAACGCAAAGCATAGGGGGAAAACTTGACATATCCAGCGGTAGTTCTTCTATTGGCGCAACGTCATGGTGGAAACATAATGTAAGGAGAGATTCGCCGTCAATGAATGTTGGTGAACAGCAGTGGATGTTCTTGAAGTCGACGCAGTTGATATCAGATGATTTTCAACACTTGGCAGCAAAATAGCATCACTTCGAACAATCTTTTGTCAAAAGATTGTTCGAAGTGATGCTATTTTGATACAATTTTGAAGAGCTTTAGATTTTTTCGGCACATTATCCTCAGCAGATTTCGTGCACTCTTGCGAGTTTCAACATTCTTTGCGTCAATGGCGTTGCCTTGCTTTGGTTTTCTTGCGTAGACTGAAGCATACAATTTTTCACACACATTAACTTATAAACCAAGTGATTGTTCATTCTTCACCAAGCTAAATGAGAAGAGGAACACAAAAAGAGTCTGCCCTAAACAAACCTGAAAATCTTTCATTACTTGAAAACCTATAGCAACATTGCCTTCGCAGAAAATTATATTAAATCGACTTGAGGCAGAGATTGTTTACTTTACTCTCTATTGGTAGTGGAACAACTTTGAAAGAAAAATTGCCACTAAAATGGCTTGTATGAACAATTAAGGTAATTTCTTCGAAACTGGTTGTTTATAACCAGCATGTAATGATAAAAATATTCTTACTTTAATTTTCACTTACTTTTCTCTTCTTCTAAAAGTTTTTCCCCCTCAATTGATGTCATTCGTGTTTTTTCAATGGCTTCATCAGTCAAATTCGGCTTTTCATTTCGAGACAATATTTCATCCAGGCTCGCCAGAAGCTTAGCCAACCTTTTTTCCTCCTTCAAATTGTTTTGTTTCTGTTCTCGGGCATTGTCAATGCCCATAGCTCTCACTTTCTTCAGATTATTATAATTTTTCATCTTTAGACAGTATATCGCTCTAAAATTCGCTATGCTTGATGAATAACCACAATCGCAATTATGACGCATTTAATCACGACCATGATTACGACTCATCTTTTTATGCGGTTGTGCGCGCACCAAGAGTTCTGGGTACACAAGAAATATTGAAAGTACTAGAGCTAGCTGTGGAAGCTAAGCAAGAGAAATTCTTCAACTTTCGTTCTAAAAGGGATATAATTTCTTTTCACACAGCAACCTGCATGTTTGGCGTTCAAACAAACACAATCTTAAATGAAAATGAAAACTCTGTCACAGCTTGGATATTACGTGTGTTCGGTTTTGGGCAAAAATGAGATTTAGACCAGGGGCCGGTTGTACGAAAGGTGAATAGCGCTATGCAGTGGATAGTGGTTTTTTTAACCTTCGCAAAATTGGACAAAAAGCGACGAAACATTCGTATTGGCCAAAGAAACAGATATAGCGTCCTTTAATCTATGAACATTAATCCTAGTCTGTTTTTATAACGAACAATGGAAACTTTTACGATTGTTTTTAAAAATCACTATCCAGTGGATAACGCTATCCACCTTTCATACAAACGGCTCCAGTTCTTTTTAACAGACGACGCGTATTGAGTACAAAATTCATTGATTTCTATATAACTGGATTGCGCACCGGCTGCAAAAGTGAAGCCAGCGAAAATGACGAATTTGGAGTACAAAGATGGCCGCGATGGCTTCAAAATTTTGACTGCCGACATAGGGATGCGCAATTCAGTTATATAGAAATCAATGACTAAATTCATATTTTCATTATGAATATTTCATTTAACAAAGAAGTCGTTCTAAATGCGTTGACTCGTATATAGGGAATAACAGTTGGCCCATAATATAATCTAGTAATTCTCTTCTATTTTAAGGAATCCTCCAGGGTGTATACTGGGGTCTGGGTACTGGAACAGGAGCAATCGTTGGCGGGTTCCTAGTTCACCACGTAGGTGGAGATATTACGTTTCGAGCATTCTCATTGGCTACAGCAACCGTTTTCTCGCTGTTCGTTTTAGTTCAGTTAGTGTTACGTTACGCAGGTCGTGACGCTCTAGACTATCACAAGATCCCGAGCGAAGGTGAACAAGGAAATCTTTTGGCGAAGGAAGGTAGTGAAGAAGAAGATAGTGACAGTTGTTACGATACGGACGATCTGGATTAAGAGTAACTAGGGCCTCCTGGCTGTTTTTGCAACTGAATCATAGCCGCGTGGTTGAAGATAAAACAGCGTGCACAATTTGAAAATTAATGTCCCCCTGCTTAAGGCCCAGACACACCGGACGCGATTCGGCAACGCGACTCGATTTTTCATATTTTGAAAGCGAATAAATCTATCTATGGAAGAAAATTTTACAAGACATGTAGACTAAATGAATAACAATATTATATCGTCCTTGATTATCTTTAAAATCTCAACTAGAACCAAAGTTATCAGTTTATGAAAGTCGAAAAATTGCGTCGCGTCGCCAAATCGCGTCCGGTGTGTCTCGGCCTTTAGATGCAACAAAGAACAGCACAATTTGAGGTAATTTGAAAAACTCTGTTCCTTGTACGAAATATACTGTTGCCTGCAGCATGTTTGGAAAATGACTATTGAAATAACTTTTTGCTTATTGATCCATAAATGACAAATATGTTTGTCGACAGTCAAACTTTGTACCGCACTTATTAACTGAATTTTTTTTCTTAAACACCGAAGCAAGACAAGCCGTGAACAATCTCATCTCAGCAGAAATTTTTTTAAGCGTTTAAGGGAATTCAGCGATTTCACTCCTCTGTATGGCAAGAAAGCCATACCAAAATAGAGATTTCGAAGCAAGGAACAGTGAACGCTACCCATTGTCATGAACAATGCATAAGGATAGGAAATTATACCGAAGAAAATTGTAAAGTACCTCAAAAATCCATCACAGCAATACGAATGTTTTCATCCAAATTTTAAGTAAGTCATCAAGATTTGTTTCCAGAAACAATTCGGTGAAACAGTGAGACACGCAACTTTTCATTCAAACTTAAACTATATACACCTTGTAGGCTTGTACGGTGTGCTGATATTAGCAGAGAGGTTAAGATTTACTTCCATTACCAAGACGACTACATTAACTAAGACTAACCAATGAGACGTGCCTTGTGTATTAGATTCACCAATCAAATATGAGCTTTGCCAATAGAAGGTGCAAATAGGTAGCGAGGGTAGCGATGGTGCTAATCAAATCTGAACCTCACTAAGATATAATATTTCAAACAATGGTACGGAGATGTCTCCAACGAATCAAAGTAACGATTACTCCAAACTCTACATGTCGACTGCAGTTGTTTCGATTTCTCTTCTTGATTCCAAAGCTTCGTTCGTTTCTGTCTCATAGTGAAGTAACACACTTACTTTTAATTCTGCACCAGATACAGTTCAAAATGTAGTGGTACATTTTGAACTGTATCTGGTGGAGAAGTAGAAGGAATAAAAGGAAGCAATGGTCCTTCTGTTAGCACTCTTGTCATGGTGGACACATGATGTAAGGAGAAATTCTTGTCAATATTTGCCCATTGTAGTGGTACATTTTGAACTGTATCTGGTGGAGAAGTAAAAGGAATAAAAGAAAGCGATGGTCCTTCTGTTGGCGCTCTTGTCATGGTGGACACATGATGTAAGGAGAAATTCTCGTCAATATTTGTCCATTGTAGTGGTACATTTTGAACTGTATCTGGTGGAGAAGTAGAAGGAATAAAAGGAAGCAATGGTCCTTCTGTTAGCACTCTTGTCATGGTGGACACATGATGTAAGGAGAAATTCTTGTCAATATTTGCCCATTGTAGTGGTACATTTTGAACTGTATCTGGTGGAGAAGTAAAAGGAATAAAAGAAAGCGATGGTCCTTCTGTTGGCGCTCTTGTCATGGTGGACACATGATGTAAGGAGAAATTCTCGTCAATATTTGTCCATTGTAGTGGTACATTTTGAAC
>JAOBYK011135307.1:0-22873 GCA_025434845.1 Phenganax subtilis | reverse complement strand
TTTTCGAATAGAAAGGTTTATTTCTTACTCTTTTCACTTTTTAAAACTCACTTCCAGTGCCTTTGCAGTTTTTGAAGAGGCTAATTTTAAATATTTTACGAAAAATTTTTTTCGCTTAGGTTGTTAGACCTTCATGTGAAGAAGGGAAGATGTATTGCGCAACAAGATCCTGTTGTGAATTAAATAACGAATTTTTATCGCAACTTTGCAATCAAAAATCTTCATTCTGTGGAACTACTAACATTGGTGATAGCTTCAACATGAGCTGCTCAATTAGTGACATAAATAGCCCGGTACCTTTGTTCGACAATTACAAAATCATTTATAATGCGACATTGGATGTCAACCTTGGTTACAGCACGAAGATTTTAACGCCTGATGAACGTTTTGAATACCTTCCTGGAGACCTTGTCGGATGGATCAAGAAACCTGCAAGTGCAATATTCGCTCTTGATTTGAGTTATGGTGAGTTTAGCGTCTTGGAAAACTTTGGATCTCCACCAGTTGGCGCCTTTTCACTTACAAGCAAGCAACAAAATAATAAAAGTCGTGGAACTATTCTTCTTGCTGGCATTGCTTCACAACCTAGCGACTTTATTGTGAATATAAGTGCGCTAGATCTTCCAGGAATTAAGAACATAACATTTACCCACAAATCTAAAGAAAAAAGCGTTTCTACAACAAAATCTATCTCTGCTTTGATCCCAGTTGGGAATGTTTCATTCACGAATGCGCAGAACTCATGTTCTATCTATGGACCTTTGGGTGAACCATTCAATATTTCTGTCACGGTCGAAAGTGGGTCCAATGTGGAATTCATGTGGAAAGTAAACGGAATTTCTGTAATCTCGTTCGAATGGAAGCAAAACTTCACCTTCTCCATCTTGGGTGAGTATTCATTGACTACTGTGGTGACAAATGCAATTAGTGGAAAGTTGCTGGTCGCGAATGTAATCATTGAAGAAAAGATTTCTGGCTTACAAGCTTCTAAATCAGTCGACAAACAAGTTGCATTCCAAGGAATAGATATTCGTTTGAAAGCTTCAATTTTGACTGGGACCAACGTCACATACACATGGTATTTTGGAGATGGAAGTGATAGTATGTCTACAACAAATAGCACAGTGGATCACGCATACCGCAAAGTTGGAATGATCAATACAACAGTTGAAGCAACTAACATGGTTTCATCTTCAAATTATTCCTTCCTGATCGATGTTATGAACCCTGTGGAGATCGTAATTCCCCCAATCACCACAAGTAATGTGTCCAACAACCTTACTTGTAGACTTAATGGGAGCTTGCTTGATTCCTATCGTCTTGTCATTGAAGTTGACGATTCGTTTATGCTGTCAACGAATTGCACAACGATCCAGTATTCCTTTACGCCTGGTCATCACATTATTCATTGCCATATCCACGTTGCTATTGTACTGTATTCCAATATATCACTGTTCGCCTTCGAACCTATCACAGGGCTTTTCATTTTAGATGTGCCACCATTAGTACTTGATACAGTTTATATGGTCAATGCGAATATCACTACTGGTAATAATGTTTCTTATCAATGGCAGTTGCTGGACAAGACATATGAAGGCAATCCGACTTCCGTGACATTCACTAGTGTGGGGAACAAGAAACTTTCTGTGAATGCATCAAATGCCATCTCATGGAAAACTGCAGAAATAATGGTTATTGTTCAAGAAAGAATTGGAAAATTAAATATAACTCCTTCAAGAAATCCAGCTGAAGTCGGATCACTGATATCATTTCAAATTAAGCCAACAGCTGGATCTGAAATAAAATACACATACAACACAAGTGATGGTTCTTATCAAAATCTATCATTCACTCCAAATTTCACCCACACGTTCACTCAGGAGGGTATATACAGTATCTTCATTAACGCAAGTAATCTGATTAGTTCTTCGAGTACTACTTATATCATCGCTGCCCAAGTGCCTGTAACAAATCGTCCAAAAATTACATGTCCCTCTGTTCTACAAAATGCAGTATGCGTCGTTCGAACAAATACAAAAGTAGAGTTTGAGGCTGAAATACCGTACGCAACCAAGGTCACCTACATATGGAGGTGGGGAAGTACTGGAAACACAAGTGATGATGATTCTCCTAACAAAACACAATCGTCCAAGATTATTTCAATTCAAGATAATGTATTTACTAATGTAGGTCGATACAACGTCACAGCAGTTGCCCAAAATAAGGTTAGTAGTCTCCTTGGCTCGTTGTATGTTGAAACTCTGGACGAAGTGACGGGATTTTCCTTTGACGTCTCGCAAACAGTAGCTGTGAACGAAAACATAACGGTGAAGACAAGCATTTCTACTGGAAGCAATGTAACGTATGTATTCGAGTTTGGTAGCCATTCAAGTGCACAACGTAAAGGTAAAGATGCAGTTTGGATGTACCCTCAGACCGGTGTGTATCGCATCAGAGGCAACGCAAGCAACTTAGTTAGTTGGGATGACGAAAGTCGTTATATAACCGTACAAGAGAGAGTAATTGATGTGCAACTCTTCCCCGTTCGTCCTGTGGAGACAAGCAAGTCGGCCGAAATAAAATGGATTGTTTTTGGCGGTACTAATGTTACCAGTGAGGTACGTTTTGGAGACGGTGCAAGACCGTCGATTGTGAACTACACAAATTGTCAAGAAAACGTCGCAAACTCTTCCTACATTTGCAATACAACTCATGATTGGTCGAAAGCTGATTCTTACAAAGTCATCGTAACTGCATCTAACCGTTTGACAACAAAGAAAAATGGCAGCATTATGGTTAGCGTGCAGGATCGTATTACCTATTTTGATGTCAAATTTTTATTGGAATTGCACTCTACACAAGAGTACCTTGTACATAGTAGTATTTCTTGCAACTTTAGCAATGATGGTACTCATGTGAGGTACCAGGTGCATTTGAAAGATGATGAAAATAGAGTCGAGAACAGCACTAACGCTATTTGTGCTATAAAGTACCACAAAACGGGAACCTATACACCTGTGTTTAAAGCATACAATGATATCAACACAATGGAGCACAAAGGGCCAACTGTTGTAATCAAGGCTCCGCGTGAGCCTGAAGAAATTACACTCTTGGAAATCATTGTAGAGCCTACAAAGTTTTCAGATAAGACCGAGTTTAAATTCAACTACCTTGGGGCATTATTTCGTTGCTTTATCAACTTTGGTGACGGGAATACACTAACGTTATCAGAAGAGGATGTCAGTAAGGGTGTATCCCACCTGTATCAAAAGTCTGGAAAGTTTAAAGTGAAATTAACCTGTCGAGATACTAAAGGTAGTTTTAAAGAAAAGACGGCAGAAAAGTTCGTTTTCGTGCAAACACCGTTGAAAGGATTTAAATCAAAGAAACGTAAACTTTTAGCAGCTTATCGGTCAGAAACTATTATTGCATTTTCGTGGCTTAATGGATCCGATTTATCTGTGGTTGCTTTTGCAAACGTTGAGCAAAGTATACATGCTACACTTTACGAAGAAAATTACAAGAGGGGTGAAGGTAACATCACCTTACCAAGTGATTACTTTTCATCTCCTGGTACCTATATTGTACATCTAAATGCTTCTAATTTGGTATCCTCACTCGATGAACCTGTGGAGATGTCAGTTCGTGTAATCCAGATATTAAAGGGTGTGAAATTACTCTGCAATCCTTACGTGCCTGTCTCGTATGGACTTCGAGCATATCTTTCAGTAGATAAGGGTAGCGATATGAATGTCACGTGGGATTTTGGCGATGGAAGTCCCAACAATTATTCCAATTGTTCGTGGAACGGTCCTTGTCATCAGGATCATGTTTATGAAAGTATAGGCAACTATACGATAACAGCTGATGTTGAGAACGAGTTGAGTAATGGTACAAGTTATGCTACTGTTTTAATCGAACACCCAGTGTTTGGTTGGACGTTTATTTCATCTAAAGTGAGCAAGGAAAACACCTCTAGTGAAGTGAGACTCAATTATAACAACACGTATCCATTTCCAACAGACGCCTCGTATGAAATTACTTTCTTTGATGAACGAGAAAAAAAAACTGGGGAAAAGATGCTTACTAAAGGGAGCTCTGTCTCGGAAGTGCATACGTTCAGTAAGGCAGGATGTTACAAAGCTTCAGCAACGTTACAAAATAAAGTGAGTCGTGTTAAACTAGAAACTAAGATCACAGTTCAACGAAATTATAGTGAGGCAAAGATAACAGCCCGAAGTTTGAAGGAAGAGAGCCACTCAAAGGGCACGGCATTACCTGTAGAATATCCTGTGAATTTTTTCTCAAACATTGATAACGATTGTCTCAACTTTAATTGGACAATAAGAAGAAACACGTCCGACCAGATCATTCATGTCAGTGACTCGAAGGAGTTTCAATACAAGTTTAACAATACAGGCACGTATCATATTGACTTTGTTGCTTATGACGAAAGAGACCGCAACGAAGCTACGAAGGAAATTACTGTTGATAAATCAGTGACTGGATTATACTTTTCTAGCGACGGTGTTGGCGAAGTAAATAAAAAAGTTCAGTTTGTTTTGCTTTGGGCGACATTAGGAAGCACTACGAAGTTCGCAGTTGACTTCGGTGATGACAGTAACACGCAAGTTCTTAATCTTGATAAGAAAAAACGAAATTTTGATGATTATAGAGATAAACTTCCTTTCGACCCAAGTGGATTTGAAGGCATACTATTCTCTCATAACTTTACGGCGGTAGCTACATATACAGTTAAAGTAAATGTGAGCTCCTCAGGTCAGGTTCTACGTAACCAGCTGGCTATCTCGAAAGCACCATGTCCGTTACCAACTATTACAGTTGATGGCGGAAGCAAGAACGCAACTCGTGCCCCTCGAGTCCCCTACGAAACTCAGTACACGCTGTTTTCTACTGTTGATGCGAAAAGATGTAGTGATTCGATACAGATCGAATTTCAATGGAGCATTTTTAAAGCTGATAATTATCTTTTGGATCTTTTGAAGAAAACAGGAGCTTCTTTTATCCCTCCTGATGAAGACATGAGAGTAAAGTAAGTATAGTGGTGAATTGGTGAAGCAAATGACTGTTTCAGTTTAACAACCCTTACTTCATGTGATAACGCAAATTGACACAAACCCCGGTCTTTATCAAGTCGAAAGCGTTGCATGCTGAAGCAATGCAAGACCAGCTAACCGTGGGAACAAGGTTGAAAGTAATTGTAAATCGTAATAATCGTACCCAGGCTCTGTGGGTGGACATGTACATGTCTGCCATTAACACAATTTTTCATTGTATTATATTTATATATATCGTATACGTCATTGTATTTTCTTCTTGTTTTTCCAATGCGAGGACTTTTCAGTTAATTCGAGCATGTTATTCACGCAATCTTTTCAATTCTCTCAATTAGAGTCTTGTTAATATCCCATCCGTGAAACATACCAAGCTAGGTTTTAATCTATGACTTTTAAAGTTTCCATTGTGCATTCTGGAAATATGTTGAAAAGATGAGACAAGATGTTTAATAAAAATTATCAATAAAAACCCCACTCACTGATTCTACTTCTACTTTTAGTTTTACTTCAACACGAACAAGAGAGTCTACACTAGTTATTCCAAGAAAGACATTGAAGCCCGGATTGTACCTTTTTGAATTGAGAGCCAAGATTCCTAAAGTAAACACCACGTTCCAAAATATTGTGTATTTAAAATTCGACAGGCCTTCCTTGATCGTGGAGATTGAAGGTGGCAGTGCTCGCACTATTGCTTGGGACAAAGCTTTTGAACTGAATGCAAACAGTTCAGTTGACCCACTGACAAATAGCAATAAGCGACTACGTTTCGAATGGGAATGCAAAATGAAAGAAAGGCCTGAAGAAGGTGGTTGTTTTGGTGAGGGAGAAATGTTATCAAAATTTAAACAAGAGACAATAGCGCGTTTTCGGGATAAGCTTCTGTTGGAAGAAATAACTTACCAGTTTACAGTAAAAGTCTCAGATGAACATGATTCTTCTGAACATTACACTCAGGAAATCAGAGCTATTGGAGGCAGACCTCCTCAGGTCAAACTCAGGTATATATACTCTCAACTCTCGAAACAAAAAGTTAATGGAAAGCTTTAGATTTGAATGCCTTTCTGACAAATTTTACTTTAATATTTCTCTACACTTTCGATCGACTGCTGTTTTTAAGATACCTATAGTGTCCTGAACACATCACAGAAAGGCTGCAACGTTTTCCTCACGGTTGCATGACTTTAAAAATACGCTCTATCATGCTTAGAAAAAATACACGTGTGCTGTAGAACTAAAGTCAATAAAATTTTCGTGTGTTATTTTAGATGCGTTTCAAATTGTGCTTCGAGAGTGAATCCCGACGCACGTTTGTCAATTACTTCTGAATGTCTCGAGAATTGCGACGGGTTGACGTATGAATGGACTTTTATTAACGATAGCTCGCCCCAGACTACACCCGATATTTGGCCAAGCAAAACGTTGACGGCGAAAACATCTGCGAGTTTAGTGGTCATAGTTGGAACATTTAAAATAAATGAAACGTACACTTTTACACTTCGCGTCAGGAACAATTATAGTAAGTTGAATATTCTTTCAAGCATTAGCTACTTTTCCTTTTTGTGACCGATTGGTGTGATTGACTCATTCATTGCGCTTCTGGATAAATGTGACTTATATTCTGATGGCAGGTAGTAAAATCAGTTCCCCAATCGCCTTTGCATTTCTGATATTCCTGCACTTCAAACAATCAATCAGGTTGCTTTACGACAAGTGCTTTTCTGTTTTAAAAAACACGAATCATATGGCACAAATTTGACAGACTGATATATTGTTTTTAACGCATGATAAAGCTTTTTAACTCTCTTACTTGGACGAAAGCAGTTTTGACAAAAACATTTTGACAGACGAGTACTCAGTCATTTTTCATTGTAATGATTTGTTTAAACTATTATTAAAATGCTAAATAGATTTTTTTGTTTTTTTGTAAAATCAGACTGCGATATTCAATATTCGGCACGAAGTGACTTGTGAAATTTCGATTAGTTTGTTTTCCGATTTACCCTGTATGTATAAACTGGCCTGCATGTAAATATGTAAAGATAACCTTCTTGATTTAGCTGAAATTTTCGTTATGAATTATCGTTTAAAACATCGAGTGGGGCAATTCTTTCATTATAGGTAAAACTAAAACTGGTTTTGCATCGTACAAAGTGAGGACAAATTCTCCACCTTACGACGGTCATTGTGACTTCCTTCCCAGAAATGGTTTCTCAACGAAAACCAATTTTAACTTCAGTTGTTCCAACTGGAAAGATGATGCAACCAATCCTGATGAAGTGCTTTGGTACAGAGTGTTCTATGTGTATGGTCTCGGGGACGAGAAGCAGAACTTTCTATTATATCATGGGCCCAAAAGTTCTGTGTCTGGCCTGAAGTTACCCGCTGCTCCAAGAGAAAACAACTATACATTTCGTATGTCCATACAGGTTGAAGATGCTTTCAATGCCTTTTCTTCTATACCTTTTAATATCACGGTGAGTCACTTGTTGTATTGACAACTGAGATGCTTTCATACCTGACACGTTGAAACTGAAAAGGAACTTGTTGTGAACTGGGTATTGGTAAAGACAGAATTGTGCTGAGTTATTTGAGAAACTCAGTAACTAACTAAAGACATGATTTCAACATTTCTCATTAAAATTGCAATCATGTTAGTGTGTATACAATATCATTGTACGTATTTGAAATTATGCAGGTGTACCCAGCAGCAAAACAAAGCTTGCAAGAACTTCAAAATTCTACAAAAGCTGTTGAAAAGTTGATTGGTTCTGGTGATATCCAAGCTGCAAATCGTCTGGCGGTTGCTCTTATAAAAGAAATAGAAATTACTACTGAAGGAAAAAAGAAAGAGACGACGGAAGAAGAAAGAGAACAAAAAAACGAGGTTTTGATCAAATATTACTTTCTTTGTACATTATCATTAATTTGCAGCGTCGATGCAAGGTGATCTGGTATGACTATTAATTTTTGTTTTGTCATTCCAAAGTTCCTCCTGCTTATGTTCAAATTCACGTAAATGTATGCGTTCTGACTTGTGTACAAATTAGAAAAAGGTCAATGATATTAAGAGTATGCGCGCAAGCCACAAAAGTTGGTCGTCTTTCAGTTTTATTTATAGCTTCAGTACAACAGTAAGACTAGTTTTGAAAATTTTTCAGAGCTACCATGAATCAACTATTTTCTTAATGAAATAATAATGTTGTCATTTTAGATATTTCACAGTATTGTGGAAAACATCGCAGACAACCTCCCTGATAATCTGGATTCAATGAGACAAAGTATTGAGACGGTTGCCCTTGTTGTTGGGTTGCAAGATGAAGTACCTCAGTCCACTCAGGTAATTACAGTTAGTTATATATGACTAAGCTCTACTTTTGCAATAAAAATTAAACAAACATGCCATTAAAACTAAAAGGGACTCATCAACTTTATCAGCAAAAGCTGCATATGGACGACTGAAATCACCTTTCGTGCGAGCGTCTCATAAAATAGTTGTCTAATATTTTAGAAATACGCTACGAACGCCCTTTTGAAAACTTCAGAAAAACTCAAGTCTGGAGCGAAGGAAGACATTGGAAATGATATCATTGAAGATGTGGCTCAAAATATTCTGATTGGCATTGGAAACGTACTACATGCTTCATCACATACTCAAGCTAAACTTGTCGAAAAACGCAGAAATCAGACTGTTCCCAAATCAGAAACAGACAGTGTAAGTTTGCAGTATAGACGGAAGTTGTAGCGGTGATCATTTTAGTACGAACACCCCTCTATTGCAAACACTTTTTTAACGCGTTCTTTAGCCGACAGACGTTTTGTTGGATGTATTATTATACAGTATTCTTACTAGAATTAGTATCAGCAGGAGGCTTGCATGCATGGTTTTGTATCACCTATAAGTATGTGCAGCTTTTTTGGCTTTTTTCAATTCTCTCTGTGAAAATAATATTTGAACATGTTTTGCGTGACGTTGATCCTTCTTCCATACTGTCGATACTTCCAATCTTGCAGTCATGTCAACTTCAGCGTCACCTTGTTGTGTTCATAGATTAATAGCTGTTTAATAATGTTCGTCTTCATGGATTGATAGACGCAGTCTAATTATGTGTTAATCTTAGATTGACAACAACATTGAAAAAGCGTTAAAAGCTGTCACGGATGTGTCCGATTCCATTTTGAGGAGAAAGGTACCAGACGAAAAAAACGTTTTGGTGAAGACAGTCAATCTAGAAGCCTCACTTCGTCGATCTAGTTCCGAATCTATAAATGGATCTTCTGTGGAGTTTTCCGATGAAAACGAAGCAAGAATAAACTTTCCATCTCATTTTGATGTGAAAAGTCTTGGAGGCGATGATGTCGTTGACGTCGTGGTAACTATATAACCTTAATGAATCAAAGTTGTTGTTCCAGCCTGCGTAGAAGGATATTTATCGGGGAAGGTTTTACACACCTCCGAGCCAATTATGTTGTATATTTGTA
Source organism: Phenganax subtilis (assembly GCA_025434845.1). NCBI lineage: Eukaryota > Metazoa > Cnidaria > Anthozoa > Malacalcyonacea > Clavulariidae > Phenganax > Phenganax subtilis. The sequence continues at coordinate 13,316 of JAOBYK011135307.1, read as the reverse complement.
TACGTGAAAGAAGTGTGGTTCAGTCCACGAAATCTTAAAGACTGCTCAATATGCCTTAGATAGAACAAGTATACAGTACTATAGTTTTGGCTCACCTCAATGGGTCACTACAGCTGATAATTCCCTCTGGATAAAAAACAAAGTAGTGGACGAATTCAGGAGCGAGCAAAACACAGTGTAGTGGACGAGCTTGCTTGCGCGTTGACTGGCACAATTACAGACTCTTTTCTCATCGTAGTTTTTACCCCTATTCGCTCTAAATTTCAGCTGGATTTTTTTCTTGTTTTAAAGGGACTTTATATCCCCACTAATCCCTATCAAACGTACAATACCTCAAGTCTTGTTGACTCTGGGACAGTCTCTTTGGAACTCAAGCGCAAAAATGGAAAAGTTCTTTTGGTGTTAAATCTAGATGAAGATCTGAATATTACAGTTCCGCGACAAGCCGAGAATGAAACTGTAAGATAGTCACTTCTATGCTATTCATACACTTGGATTTTGATTTTCATGAATTCATCTTAATAAGATACCTACTTCTCGACGATATGTAGGAAGTTCGCTTCATATGAACTCTGCTAATTTTGGAGCGTCCTGCATTCTTACAAGTGTTGTCTCTGCTCTTCAGTTTATTAGATGTGGGGGCATTTCAAAGCGCATTATTTTTGTTTAGGTAACCATAAACCAAACTGAAACTAAGTTGAAAGAATTGGTGGTTCATATCCTGGAGCTGAATTCACGTGACAATGCATTTTCTCTCGAGATTGTTTCTGAGCAGGGAGAAGCAAATATCACTATCTATTGTCGTAAAGAGAAGGCTCCAACACTTGATACGTACGATTTCAATCAAATATTTCAAGCAACGGCTTCCAACTTTACAAAACATCAATTTTTCTTGGGAAATGAAACGTTGCGTGGTGGGAAATATTATGTTGGTATAGGAAGCCAGATTAACGGTGAAAATGTTAAAGTCAATTATACGTTCAAATCGTATGAACTGGGCTGCTATTACTGGGATAAAGCAACCAAAATGTGGACAACTTATGGTTGCACGGTTTGTACATCATTAAAAATAAGTGACCTGCATCATTTTATTATTCCGTAGGTAAAAAGTAACAGGCTATGTAATGTACTTATAAGAGAACGTGTTTTTTTTTGCTTTGATGTGGCACTCTGATTCATCCCTTATTGGACACTTTTTAGACAGTTTTCTTTGAATGAATAATGTCATCTGGGACGGTTTGTTGAAAGCTGGATTAGCTGTAACCCTGTGTTGACGAAAAATATGAAGCAAAACTTTTAGACGCTGGTTTACTGACTTGACAAAACTTTTCCACAAGGCTAATCTATGTAAAAATACGCCTTTATTTGCAAAGTTTTGAAACAAATGGACATACAGAAATGCACAAACGAAACAGCTGGTTAAATTTTAACCCAGGGTTAACGCTAACTTGAACAACTGGTCCCTGGTGTTAGAAGGTGCATGTGGCAACACTATCAAGGAAATATTTGAACAAGATAGGAATTGACGCTTTGCTGAGTGAGTTCCTGGGATGATTCCTCTTGATCAGCGCCCTTGTCTGGTGTAAAACAAATATCATCAATACTGAGGGGTAAATTAAAACTCAAACAATGCCTCTTTCGTTTCTAGCCGGCACGTCCTTCCACTGAGACGGCGGTGCATTGTTCTTGTAATCATGCGACGTTATTTGGATCGAATTTCTTGGTTGCACCAAACAAGTTAGATATTGGTAAACAGCTTACCAATCTGGCAAATCTTGCCGATTATCCCGCTCTACTGGCGACCATCTGCGTCATTGGCGGACTGTATCTCATTGCAATGATCTGGGCACTCCGAAAAGATAGGAGAGAGAGTTTCAAGGTTAGTAATTAAACTACTCTTTCTTTTCCTTTCTAGCATAAGAGCAAGGCTGTGAAACCAAGAGGACTACTTATAGGAAAAAATATTTTAATAAATGAAACGTATATGCGTTCGCGGCATCCGGCCGGTCAAGGTATCATAGTTTTGGCTTTAAATGATTTAAATTTGCAAGAAATTACATTTCACGATCCAGTGTATTGGCATTCCAAAAAAGTCTCTTGATCACTACCGGGATTTGAGAAAGTGAATGTAAACAGTTACGATCTACGACCAGACATTTTGACTTTCAGGTCTAGTGCCTAGCTTCTATGCTCCTTATATACCCGCTGTGCTTATTACAAGTGTCTTTCAGGCTACTCTTCACTGTGCTGCGGACAATGAACCAGGTGATACTCAAAAATATGAAGTGACTTTGTGCACTGGTAGTCGACGAGGTGCTGGCTCTACTGCAGAAGTTTCTATCATTATAACAGGAGATGATGGTGATAGTGGACCAAGATTGCTGCAAAGAACATCTTCACTTTCTTTTAAGAGAACTTCCCAAGACTCGTACCTTGTCACTACACCTCTTTCTCTGGGCTCTCTGCAGTATATACGTATCTGGCATGATAACTCAGGCTCAGATCCGTCGTGGTTTCTCTCTGAGATCATCATTCGTGATGTTGAAAATGGAAAGCAATACTTCTTCTTGTGCAATAGCTGGCTTGCGTGTGATGAAGGGGATGGATTAGTTGAACGACTCGTTCCAGTCGCTGGACCTGAAGAACTCAAAGACTTTCAATACTTATTCATGCAGAACTCTAGACAAGGATTTAATGATGGGCATTTATGGTTCTCCATTGTTCTTCGTCCTGCTCAAAGTCGTTTTACCCATGCGCAGCGAGTCACGTGCTGTCTCTGTCTTTTATTGTGCACTATGTTAGTGAACGCGATGTTCTTCAGGGTGCCTGTAGCTGCAGAGAATAATGTCGAAGTTGATGTAGGTCCTTATCAGTTTACTTGGCATGAAATCATAGTGGGCATACAATCAAGTCTGATAGTTTTCCCAATTAACTTGATTATTGTGAGCATGTTCCGGCGCATTGCCACCAAACCACAAAAGAGTTCGAAGTACGTAGAAAAAAGTACGAAGCCTAAGAACACCAAAGGTGTTGCCATCAGTTTCGGCGACACTGAAATGGAGAAAAGCAAAAAGAAGAACCAAAAGAAGACTAAAACAGGTAAGAATCATCATATTGCTATCAACATCCATGGTTCACCATTGATTATTACCGCTAATTGCCCTAGGTCAAGTTCCTGAAGTAGAGATGCGTAGTCCTGGTGCGAGAATGCGACTACTTCCTTGGTGGTTTGTTTTCATCGCTTGGTTCCTGGTGATTGCTGTAACCATCACTGCTGCCTTCTTTACTATTTTGTATGGTCTTCAGTTTGGTAAAAGACGACAAGAACAATGGCTTACAGCGCTTCTTGTCTCCGTATTTAAAGACGTTCTTGTGCTTCAGCCAGTCAAGATCATGGCTTTTTCTTTGTTTATCGCTGTCGTGATCAGAAAACCAAACAATGTCGCAGTGAATGAAGAAAATGATAGACTAATTCAAAATGAAGATTGGATCCAAGAAGAGTGGAGTAAAGTAAGAATTTTAAAAAATCTACAATTTATTTTTTGTAGTTGTTCTATGGCTTCGTTTTAACACAACGCTTTTTGGAAATGGTGCATTACTCCCGCTTTTTCCTTCTGAAACGTTTTGTCGGCCGTTGCGAAATATGTTCTTGAGCAAGGAGCAAATTGCTTTTTCATAAGTCGAAAAGCAAGACTTGTGGGTATGGAACCAGCGATTTCTTGATTTACTCACTGAGTTTCCTTGCCAACATTCATGAATGAAAACAGTTGAAGACTTGTAGTCTTTATTACCTTTGTCCTACGAAATTATTTTGCTAAACAAGCAAAAGTATGTTCTTTGAATGCTTGATGTTGAATAAATAGCTAACATCAGGTTTTGTGGAAATACCACGTAAATTATAATTAATTTACGAGGTGTTTCCACAAAACCTGATATAAGTAAAAGTATGCGTTAAATTGTAGGCAAATGCTCATGGTATTGTCCGAGAGAAAGTTGAACGTAAACCACCAGATGAGTTGTTACTCAAGAAGATGAGACTTTACCGTGAGAAAGAAAGAAAAATGTTCGGTGTGTTACGTGAAATTCTGCAGTTTTTTTTCTTCTGGTGGATTGTTCTAATGATTGCTTATGGATATCGTGATCCTGATGCTCATCGGTACGCTTTCTGAACTACTTTCATTTTGTGTAGGAAAGTAAATATTGCTTGCATCTGTTGTTTTTCTTGCACAAATAACGAATACGAAGAACGAATTTGAGCATTTTCATATCCATTTCATCGTATAATCTTTGTAAATTGGTTTTTATGTTCCATTCTTTTCAGTTATTTTGATATTTTTTATCGTTTCCAATCGCAGATTAGCTACATCCATGAAAAAAATTTTTACGAATCTTGGTGGTGATAATGAGCAATTCAGTTTTAAACGAGCGACTACAAAAGATGATATTTACTTGGTAGGTTTGTTCTGTTTGATTATATGACTAAAACAGATGACAAAAAGCAACTTTGACACGAGATTTTTTCATTTCTTAGACTAGAAACAAGCGAGATCTGTTGATGTGGGTGCGTGATGTCATAATACCAGGACTTTATCATGAGAAGTGGTACAACAATATGACTGATAGACGTAAGAAGTACCTATCGGATGGAATGGGATATCTGATTGGTAGTCCAAGGCTCCGACTGCTACGAATAAAGAAAAGTGAGTATTCTGGTTACAATTCCCCGAGATACAAAGATAGCCGTATATGATTACATTGGTCGTTAGAAGACCTGCAAAAAGATAGAGATGATTAGTTTTCTGCTCACAAAGGAGAGAGCTTGTACTTTGAACTAACTAAACTGGACGACTTTCGATCTTTCAGTGCTGAAAACTATGTCCATATGAAATTCTACAGTGACTGAATTCTTATTTCTATTTTTTTAAGACACATGCGAAGTTCCCGAACAATTTGAGAATATAATTGACGGTTGTGAGTCGGAATACTCGTTTTCTGATGAATATCAAGTGAAGCACAACAGAAAGAACTGGGTTGCTACCAACGAATCCTTATCAGGGAAAGAGAACGACATGTGGCGATACAGAACTCAAAGTGAACTTTATGAGAGACCGTACTGGGCCGATTTAGCCACATACAGAGGCGGTGGATACGTACTCAAGTTGGATGACAGAAAAGATGAAGCAATAAGACAACTTGAACAGCTCAATGACACGTGGTGGATTGATGGCGAAACACGTGCTGTGTTTGTCGAGTTTACGTCGTTTTACCCCGGCAAGAATCTCCATTGTATTGTAACAATTGTATTTGAATGTCCTGCTTCCGGGGGGTGCTCAGCAAGTTTCCAGATCCTAGCCACTAGATTGGATGAATGGATTGGAAACTATAGAATCTTTGTTTTGGTGTGTGAGTTTGTCTTCATAGTTTCTATTGCGATCTTCACCTACAAAACATTCAAAGAAATGTTGCAGAAAGGCTCTGTATACTGGTATCAATTCTGGAACTGGATTGAAATGTCCATCATTGTTGTTGGTTGGACTTGTCTGGCTTTCTACATACTCCGTTTCATTGCAAATAAATGGACGAAAGCAAAGTTCAATGAAAATCCAGAAAACTTTGTCAGTTTCCGTTATGTAGCGACTGCTGACCAGTTGTACGGCATAATACTGGCTTTCATTGTGTTTCTCACTTCCATCAAGTTTATTCGTTTGTTCCGCTTCAATCGTCGCATGTCTATGCTTGGTTCTACTCTGAGATATGCTGTATGGGATATGTTCAACTTCTTAATCCTCTTTTCAGTTGCATTCATGGCATGCTGCAGCATCGCTTATTTGCTTTTTCATACCGATATCGACATGTTCTCCAGTTTTTTGACAACCACGGAGACCCTACTTGATATTATCCTGGGAAAATTCAAGTACATGAATCTGAATCACGATACGCTCGTCTCTAGTGCTGTTGTTTTGGCAGTCTATTGTATCGTCGTCGTGTTTGTACTGGTGAATGTCTTCCTAGTCATTCTTAATGAAGCCTTCAAAGTAGTGAAGAGCAATAATGACCTCCAGGAGAATGAGTACGAGATTGTCGACTACATGACGTCACGTGTTAAGTCATGGCTTGGAGTGAAAACTAAACGATCACAGACCAAGTCTGATTTCGAACATGAGTATGGCTTCAAACCAACATACGTCCAACCAATAAGCAAGAAATATCAGCTACCGGCTACAGTAATTCTTGACAGAAAACTTCAGGAATTGCTGGACTTGGTTGAGAAGAAAGCACATCAAGATGAGTTGGAGAACATTCGCGTTGATGAATGTGAAGATGAAGCGACAAAGAAAAGAGCTATCTTGCTGTCAATGAGCTGAAAAGTTTTAAAATTGATCGTTCAACGCATAATATCAAAATTTAGTTTTTGTAGTCTGTTGGTAGCAAATTTTGATGTGTCATATTAGTATAAAAGTCGTTTAGCGAAGTACGAAATGGCCCAAGGCTAAGCTAGTATCTATTCTGTGCCTAGTCCCCTGCTTACACAAAATCCTAATTTAGCAAGAAATGAATAAGTATCCACTTTATTTACATTCAATATTGTCCGATAAAACTGTTTTTGCTACAGCACATAGTAAATATCAAGTGAACATCTTTTCATAACTATAATTTTTGAGAAAATTACAGTAATGTCGCTGAAAGTTGTTTTGTTTGTCCGTCCGGGCTTGGAGTCCTACTTCTTTACATTTACCACTTTTGGGCTGGTGATAAAAATCTTATCCTGTAAATTAAATAAGAATAATTATTAAATATGTTCTTAACTCTTAGTTTCGTTAACTTCGGTTGTTTTATTTTTCGATAATAGTCACTTATATACGTTGAACATTTTGACTGAACTCACCACTTAAGATTGTTGCTCGAGAAGTTTTTCTCCTCGTTCAAACTGGAACTGCACAATATTCTGTAATCGATTGGAACTTGTCACAGCAATGGCTGCTCCTTTAAACTTTCGTCTTGCATTGAACTCACTCCGGGGTGTGGTTACACTCTTATGATAACCATTATTTTGAATCCAGTGGTGGTTAAGGACGTCATGCGCAGTGAATCTATTTCTTGAATCGACCACAAGTAACTTACTGACCAAATCCTTGGCATCTTGCGATACTTCATCCCAGTAAGGAGATAAAAACTCGTAATCACCAGTGATTATCAGATCAAACAACTCATCCTGGTCTTTACTGGGGCTTCGGAATGGCGGGAAACCACAAAGCATGATATAAAGGATAACACCAGCCGCCCAGATATCAACAGGAAGGCCATATCCAGTTTCCTCTAAGATCTCCGGCGCGACATATGTCGGAGTACCACACACAGTGAACAGAGGCACTCGCAATTCCACGGCCAAGCCAAAGTCAGCCAACTTGAGTTGTTTCTTTTCATTTGATAAAGTATGAACCTAAAGAAAATAATAATAATTACGAGACAAGATTACGCCGAATTTCGCTTTCGCAAGGCTGCAGTTTAAGAGCCAATTCAGCTCCAATCCAGCACATGTTTCAAAAGTAGCCACACCCCGAGGCCACCTACGGAAACCTGGGTACGAAAGCACGAGGAACGAAACTGGAAAATTTGCAATGCCATGTAAAGTAATGAAAAGTACGTTTAATATAATTTTGTAAATGAAATGATTTTTAGCGCTTACTAACTACGTTACAGTAGTTGCATACAAGGAAAATTTTCCTAAATTAGTGAGATATTGTTACCCCCATGAGAAAGACCTAAAGTGTGCAGTGCACCCCAAAATGTTAAACGGCAGACGTACATGGTAAGTTTATCAGCACTGCGAGGTAGTCCTGATATAAAGTGCAAATTTCTAGCTAGTTGTAGTCTCATATTCTTATATATACTGAAAGAAGCAGGTGGCATTTAGCCAAAAAATGCAGCTGTTGTAGCTGCAGTTGAGTTCTTAAGGGTACCTGCATGAAATATCTATGAGAAGAAGAGTTGTGAGTGTATAAATATTTAGCATATATTAATGAATTGCAAGCTTAAACTCTTCGAATGCCAGTCTTGTGCTGGCAAGTAAAATCATGTGGCATAAAGTGAACAAAAGGGCAAAATGCCATAGACCCCACTTGGTGCACTACTGCTCACAATGGGCTAAAGCTCTATTAGAAACAAAAGCTTACTCAGTATGGGTGGGCTGGATGGCAAAGTATAAGGTCTATCTATGAACATTAGTGGGAACAGGTTGTGTATATGAATACCCCACAGTACAGTGTCATTCTCTTGTGCCATCTAGTTTAGAATAAATGCAAAAATAGCAGGACTAAGGACACTCACTAATAAATTCTCAGGTTTTAGGTCTCGATGAACAATATTCTGTGTGTGGAGATAGTTCAATGCATTTGCAATATCTTGACAAAATGAGCTTGCTAGCAGTTCTTCAAACTTGACAGCGCTAGAAATCTCATCAAACAAATCACCTCCTGTAATCAGTTCCATGATCAAATAAACATCAAACTTAGTTTCAAGTGTATCATACAGTTTCACAATATTTTCATGGCTACATCCTTTCATGATACGAATTTCATCATTCAACATATCTTCTCTTCCAATAATTTTCTTTTTATCAATAATTTTCAAAGCATGTTTTACTTTTGTTTCTTTGTTTGTGCCAATCCTAACAACTGCAAAATTTCCATCGCCAAGTTGTTCTCCTAGTGTGTAAATCTTCTCCACATTCTCAAGTTTTGCCCTCAACTCATTATTTTCATCTCGGCTGGATGCCAGAGGATTAATTTTATCCTTGGGTGAACTCTTTGCCTCTCCTAGAGAGTTTCCATCACTAAATTCAATACTGCTTTCTTTCACAGTTTGATCCTTTTTATTGCTTTTATTGTGATCATTGTGTTTTATTAAACCATTCTTTTTGATGGCATCTTGCTGATGCACCTCATTTCCCTTGAAGTCTTGATTTGGTGAATTCAAGTTGCAGCCATTATTGCTTTTTCTTTTGATTGAGGGAAGTTTTACAGAATTTTTAGGCTTGCTTGTTAATTTGCTCTGGCTACTGATATTTTCATTACTGTCAATGGATGGCAACCTGCTTTTCTGTGGTGGTGTTAAGTGTGAATTCTGGACAATTTCTTCCAAATCCGATAAATGAAATCTCTCGTTTCCAACAGCAATAAAACATTCATCTTCTTTGAAAAGATCTGAAATATCGTTGACACGTTTGCCAGTCAGGTCATACAAACGACGTACGCCGTTCGTTCCCCAGACTCCTATGGCAGAAGTGACTTCATCTAACACTTGGTCTAAAGTCTGAGCTGTTCGTTTGTTTAATAACACCTTAGCGCTTCTTCTAGGTTTGTGGCCATACCGTATGACAGTTATTATTCTTGGCTTAATAGTATCTGATGGTTTTCTTACCGGATTCTCTGGTGTGGCTTTGAAAGTTTTGGAGCCTTTACTTGTTGTTCCGACATGTTTGGAAGGTTGCTTGGAGGAATTCCAATATGGCAGATTGTCAGTTGCACCATATCGCATATTCTTTAGTTTAGGAAAAGACGAGCAAATATACCCTTGACCATTCTCAAATTCTTGCACATTTTCCACGACTTGTCCAGACTTTTTAAGAATATATCTTGCTCCAAGGGGGAGGTTTAATAACCGTGTAAGTTCATTGAGCAATGTCTCCATATTACGGTATTTTTGAGACGTAATTGCCAGTTTGTAGCCTCTATAAAACCTATCTCCATTTTTATAAAATGTTACTACTTTCGGAATGACGTTCTTGGCTGCTCGTACAGCCATACTGTGATGAAATTTCCGATAAAAATAAAGATATCACGAGATTTCGTTTGTCTACGCTGTGACCTCTTGCCTCTGCCGCAAAAATTGCTCCTCGTGAATAAATCGTATGATGTATAGCCAAATCTTGAAGTTAATACAACCTGCTGTGTTACCAGTTTGTATTCTTTACATGGGCCCTAGAAAGAAAAGGTGGAGACGTCGCTTTGAACGTGGGGGATGTTTCGTAGAATCATAGGCAAAACCACTGTACGACTTACAGGATATGACTAAATCTGGCTTCCCCTCTCCTGGCTAGCTGCGATTATATATACATCATTTCGTCAAAAAAATGTTTCAGACAGTCTCTAAAAACCTTTTCTTTCGTCTCTTGAAAAACTAATGGAGATGCTTAGATCTTTCATTTGTGTTCCATATGAAGCTTCTTATTGAAATTAGAACACCCTCTCAGCTTCTATTCTTCACTCTAGTAGTCATAGTAACGATTGACGTTAGGATTAGTTATAAATGAAGCACATCGTTGTTGGGTAGTGAACGAAGTATTCAAGTTGTAACAATAACTTAACTCGTTTGTTTTTCCAACTCATTATACAGTGGGATAGTTGATAGGTCTCATTATGATATCAAAATTAGTAACCAAACAAGATAGTAACCATAAAAATTCAGCAGCGACTGATTTAGTTTTCTGCACTCACTATCGTGTATTTTTAACGAGTAGTCCAACTTTTACTGTTCTCAGCTAGTAGCACAAATATGTTTCATCGACTTCTGCATCACAAAACCTTTAATTCTATAAGAAGACCTACAACACAGGTCTGTAAGGTACAGCCTTTACCAGCCCTGCCCCTAAAGTAGCGATGTTTATTGTTACATGGAGCGAATTTTAATATTTTTTCCACTGCATTGTCAACGGAAATCGAGGCGAGGTAAAAATAGACACAATTGTTTTCTTGGTGTAACTACCAATCTAGCAAAATAGGGCTGAGAATGTTTAGAAAAAAGTGTTTAGACTGCCATTGAAACGTTCTTTTACATGTTGAACTATTTTAGCAACTTTGACATTATTCGATAAATTGTTGGGTTTCGTGATAGAAACTTATTGCTATGCAGCAATTGTTTGGGATGGTGTTACCAACAATCAGGTTTACGACCAAGCTACCGAATTGTTTCATGAGACCGACCATTTGAATTAATCTGTTTGTAAACTTATGCTAATTAGTCCAGTGACTGCTTGCATAATGAGTTTCGCTCACGTGATGGTAACCTGATTTGATATTGAAAGAATGAGCAAACCTGAGGCCTGGGGCCGGTTGTTCCCACACTTCTTCTAAAGCTTTTAAATAAAATCTTATTTAATAAAACTATGGGTAAATACATAATTATTTTATTCAATTAAATGACTTTTAATTTCGTTGTTCAAGGAAGACAAAAGACATAGCTGGTACAAAAGATTAAATTCGCCTCCTAATGGCTGATAAAGATATTCCTTCTGAGTCCCAACAGTTTTTTCTTTTTTACTTTTTCCTGCCCTTTTTCCGGTTTTTTAAAAATTTTTCCAACACTATCAGTATGTGCATTTGAATCCGCCATTTTTTCCTGCGAAATCATTTACTTAGAGAGAGGGCATACATTAAATTTGTTGAAATGCGGTAAAAATCGCAGCCATATCGCAACAAAATTTGAGCAAACTCGAAACCGCTGCGATTTAGATGCGGTATCAAAACAGCACATCGCTTCAAAATCGCATGCTGTTCACACGCGCGTCAATATTGCAGTGACGTCAGCAGAAAAAATCTCACCCTAAATAGCAGGACAAATCGCCCGTGTGAACTGGCGATTGTGAACTTATATACAGCTCAGCGGTGTGTACACTTATGCTGATTATCCAGTGACTGCTTGCATAATGGATCTTCACTCACGTGATCGTGATTGAAGTATTAAAAATCTCATTTGATATTGAAAGGTCAGCAAACCTAATGCCGTTTAGCTTCAAAAGTGGATAAGTCAGAATTCCCACAATTTTTCTAAAGCTTTTAAGTCAAATCGTATTTAATAAAACTGTAGGTAAATACGTACATAATTATTTTATTCAGTTAAAAACTTTTAATTTCGTTGATCAAGGATCGGAAGACATAAATATGATCTTTTATCCGCCGTTTAAGCTAAACGGGTAGCTTAATCCTGGGTTGACGTAAAGTTTAAAGCAAATTCTTTACTGCTTGTTGAGCAGCTTGAACAAATTTTTCCACAAAGCTCATTTATGCAAAAAGAAGTCTTTATTTGCAAAGTTTTGAAACAAAGGACTTATAGAAATCCATAAACTAAACAGCTGGTTAAATTTTAACCTAGGGTTAACGCTAACCGGCTTTGAACAATCGGCTCCTAATGTGCAAGTTCAAGTTTTCTGTTTGATAGATATTCTATACTAGTCCAGTAGCGACTCGTTTAGTTTTCTACACTTAAAACCCTTTACTGTTCTCTGCTAGAGCACAAGCAAGTTTCATAGACTTCTGCATCACAAACTTCTAATTCTGAAAATACTTGCAGCACAGGTCTAGAAAGGTAGACCCTTTCCCAACATTGACAGTTACTTTGTAACATGAGCAGAATTGCGTAACTATTTACAATGCATTTCTAATGTTTCCAGAATGTATTTATATGTTACCCTAGACTGTCTATTTTTACAACAATCAATATTTACTTTCTTAATCTGTTTATCCTAGCCCACCCTGTCTTTCGGCAGAGCAATTGACGGACTCTAGTCACGTGAGAAAGTTAAGTCCGCCTGAGAATCGAACCCAGCGACTGCAACACCGAAGTCCCCCAATCTGCGATGTTTATTGATTCATGAAGTGAATTTTAATCCTTTACCACTGCTTGGTCAAGGAGAATCGAAGCGAGGCGAAAATAGTCACAATTATATGTTTTCTTGGTGTCATTACCAGTCTAGCAAAATAGGGTTGACGAACGGCATAATGTGCTCAGATGGCCATTAAGACGTTCTTTCGCACCTGATGAACTATTTTAGCAACTTTGACATTGTTCGTAAAATTTTTGGTTTCGCGTTAGAAACTTTTTGCTCCGCAGCAATTGTTTGGGATGACTTTTTCAATAATTAATTTACGACCAAGCTACTGGATTGTTTTATAAGATTGTTTGCGTTATTCTGTTTCCAAAATTATGCTAATAGGTCCAGTGACTGCTTGCATAATGATTTTCGCTCATATGATCATATTGAATTATTTAAAATCATCCTCAGTGAACGTATGTGTGGGTTAAAGTGCTTATAACTCCAAAATGGGTTTCTGGTTATTCAAATAGAGCATAAAAAGTTGGTAAGTAAGTTGTAGATTAGTTTCTGCGTTTAAAATTTTATTTCCGAGATATTTGACGACAAAGTCAGTATTTTGAGAAAAAAGTCGCGGATAGTGACGGACCGGATCCGAGGAACCTGTCAACTTCACTTTACTAAAAACACATTAAAGTTTTCGTATGCAAATTGGAAAAATCGGCTA
>JAOBYK011134196.1:0-22928 GCA_025434845.1 Phenganax subtilis | reverse complement strand
CGTGCATCGGCGACCATCTGCGATAACCGTCGCCGATCGTCGGCGACGGATTGCGATGAATGAGAACTAGGCTTAACAAGATAGAATAAAGAGACTGGTCAAGACTCCAAAAATGCAGAGCAGTACCTGATGTTCAAGTTCTCCTTTTCGCTTCACATTTGCCTCGAACTTTTCCTGAAGTCTTGCGAGCTTTTCTTGAACTTCTCGCAAAGCAGCACGTTTCTTTTCCAAACCCTGCGTCCAGAAAATACAACAATCAACTTGAGAAAACCAATGCCAAAACTAAGCTGCAAAATTTATGTATAATAAACGATTGTTTCGTTTTTATACGAACAGTTTTTAAACTTTTTACATGCATCATACAAACAACAACTCACCTCCATAGCTACGGCTAGCTCGGCCTCAGCAGCGGCTAAAGCTTCTTTCTTTGGTGCCACGACACGTGCAACTCTAAAAAATTTCATAACTTTTAAACTATTCGTTTTTTCGAAAAATGTACAATCCCTGACCTCGGCAAAAGCACAAATATCGCTAGCTCTTAATTTTACATTAATGAAATAATATGGCCAATGTTTAGAAGCCTTCTAAACCATACGAATCCATGGTTTTGTTAACTGTGTACTCCGTAGTACTTACTTATCGTACTGATCCATAGCAATCACCCATTTACACAACCCTTCGGCAGCAGTCGATGCAGTCTTGATCTTTTCCGGATCAAACTCGGAATTCGATGTATACTTTTGACGGATAGTTTTTATTATCGCCGGTGGAATATTATCCTATATTAACGAGAAATCAATTGTTTTCATTGAATGATTTAATTACAACACAGAGTCCAATCCCTGGCCTACATACAAGCACTTTATGAAATTAGTGTAAGAGAACATTCTCAACCTTGTCATAAGTATGCAAACTCTTCAAAAAGTTCATGTCTCCAAGAATTTTCTTCGACGGACCCCAGAAATCTTCAATTTTCTTGCCTAAAAGTACAAGAAATTACAGCCTTGCAGTTGTAGTTGTCCACACACTTGCACTAATAGTCAAAACTAAAACTTTCTTATGTTTTGTATAGCAGTAATCACACGTGCAGTCATAATGTACCATCTCAGCAGTAATTCTCATAGAAAATACACACATTATCTACTGATAATTGTTTTGTAAGTATTTAGTTTGCAACTGTTGTTTCGATGTCGTAAGCGAAAAGTCACGATCCGTCCTAAAAACCAAAATATTCTAACTTAATTCTTACCAATAAATCTCATAAAAAGCTTACATATTATCTACTAATACTTGCTTTTCTAATAATTAGCTGAAAACTCTTTTAATTAGGCTGTTTAGAAAGATCGCGACCCTGTCTTTGCGACAATTGCGATGACTGCGTAAGTAAACCAAGCTTAAGACATCATCAAAAAAGTGTGTGAACTTACCTGAACCAGAAGGATCAGGAATCCTATCAGGTTTAACTCCTTTCAAAACACAAATGGCCTCCATGACAATCTTTACTCCATATGGTGGACTCTTCATTGTTTTCACAATGGTAATATCTTGATTCGTCAACGTATTCAGGGCTGCTAAAGCGCTCTCTAAGATTGGTAAAGCTTCACCTAGTTCGTGATCACACTCGTCTTTGATTGCTTGAGCTGCTCTTGCTTGCTCGTTTGCCACTGCTTCGTCTGCTTTCACGACCTAGATAGAAAGAGAAATACTCTGATACTACTTTCCCATATATTGACAAACCTGGCAGCATGAACTGAGTGGCATAACTATTTGCAATTTTTTCGATGTACAGAGAATATATACTACCCTAGACTTTTTTATTTTTGTCTTTTTACCTAACCCACCCTGTCAATGAGAAAGTTAGACCCGCATTGAGAGTCGAACCTACAACCTCATTGGTGAAAGGCACTTGTCTTATAGCTAAATCTATTAACTCAATATAAAAATATGACTCGCCTTTTCAGTCTCAGCAACTTCAGCAGATTCTTTCTTGATCACAATCATCATTTCGTCCACTTCTTTCCCAGCCACAACAAGCTGCGGCTGAAGTTCTTCCAGTTCACGTTGCATAACAGATACCTATGAATATCAAGAAGACTATTGAAATTTCTGATTCAAAAATGTTTTAATGTCGAAACTAAAATTCAAAAAACCTAAGCAAACAAAGCACGCGGGCGTATTTATATACAGGCTAGTGCGAGAAGAGGAGGAGGAGCAAGAGGAGGAGGAGGAGCAAGAGGAGGAGGAGGAGGAGGAGGAGGAGGAGGAGGAGAAGGAGGAGGAGAAGAAGGAGGAAGAGGAGGAGGAGGAGGAGGAGGAGGAGAAGGAGGAGGAGGAGAAGAAGGAGGAAGAGGAGGAGGAGGAGTTAAACACCCAAACTCATATACCTCCGAAGCGGCAGTCTTTAGTTCTTGCAAGCCAACTTCATATCGATTTTTCGTTTGACTCACTTCCCTAAAATATCAGAAACATTACTTCAATACACACACTAAGTTATATTAAATACAACTCAACAAGACTATGTTGAGAGTGATAAATTTCAAAACTGGCACACTGAGAGGACATTTCAAGATAACAGCACAGCTCATTACAAGAGCTTTCAAGTTCGCCCAGTTTCCAGAATAAGTCCCCATAACTTACCCTTGCTTTTTATGCAGCAACACTTTAAAGGTATTGATTAATTCCAAATATGATGTAGGTGTAACGTAGTTATGACGTTTCAACTCGTTCAGGAACTTAGTAGACAAGCCACGTGTCCCAGTGTGGAACTCCTGACACATTTTGACGCAACCACCGCGCACCTCCGATGACATCTCCGTTTCCGCGAGGAACCGCTGTGCAACGACTTGCAGCGCATCCGCAGGCCAAGACTGTCAACACACGAAACAGAGCCTATTGCAGACTAGCATTTACTTTTATTGCCATGAAAATGCTTATATAATAAAACAGTGATTTTGTTGTGGTGAGAAACTTGAATATCGCAAGAAAAAACATCGTAACCATGGTGAATGGTTTGTTTCTCTAGTTCTGAAAAGAAATGTGCAAACACTTATAAAGATTACGATTTTAGAAAAGCTTAATATCTTAATAAGAGTTTTAAATAGTTCTTTTCAGAACTAGGGAAGTAAACCATTCACCATGCTTAACATGTATGTTATTGCGATATTCAAAATGTTTATGAAACATCACGTATGAATCAACTGCCTGACTTTTGACTACTGTATTTCTTCAAACATTACTCAATGTTTCAGATCAACAAGTTCATTTCAAGAGCAAAGTAACCAATTAAAAAAAATAACCATCTAGCCTGGTTTTGCAGCAACAACAGAACCTCACCTGAAACCAATCAATAGTGCAACAATTGACTAAGGATGGAAACTTTCTCAATCTAGTGCGAAATGCGTCGCCAATAGGACTCATTGCGAGAACTATATGAAGCTGATTACGGACACGTTCAATAAAGAAATTGAACAACGCCACAGGTGAACCGTCCGTTTGCTTCGACTTCTCACGTTGTCTGGAGAAATGATTATATATCAAGGTTAGGAATTGTAAGTATATACGATCATTTAACACATCTAAAGAATAATTGGCAGATATCTTCTCTTTTATTATCTTCACGAATTCAAAATGTTCATTTCAAGATTAGGGACTCTGAACATTTGATTGCTTTCACAAATCGTGCAACTTGAAAAAGGCCTACCTGTCAAATGATCGCATTTTTTCACAAATTTCTTGCTTTTCGTCTACAGCAAATAGGTTTGGAACTTCACCCGCGTTCAATAGATTGTTTATATCTTCCAGAAATGATTCTTCTTTGATCTACATTGACAAGATCCGTGACTTTTATAACACACTGTGTGCCCACCTCTCAACTTTGTAAACTTTTTGAAAGATTCCACTGATTCACGACACGATGCCTAAAGTCCTTCTTCTATCTTAATGTCTATGCTTGTGCAAACTTGCGCACGAAGAAAATTTGCAAATACGGTTGAGAAAGTACGCTACCTGCGTGTCGGTGAACAAAAACACACCAGGCTGTTCGCCTTCCGCAGTTTTTCTTAAAATCACTTTCAGATCTTCACGCCATTCAACGGACGTGTATCCCTTACCAATCTCCACCTAAATAACGGCACAAATTCATCTTCAGCTAAGCCTGTTTCCAAATCGAACAATATCGCAGTTGAACATAAAGTGTTTCTCTACTTGATAAGCTGCATTTTATTATGTCGAAATGAAAGACTATTTTGAGTTTTACATACAGAAAAAATCAAGCTGTTTCTACATATGTAGCGAATTCTTGCTGATCTGCGTACAATTCGAGACACACGAAAACATTTGAAACATTTACGTCCCATGCACAACAACAAGTTACACCACTACTTCATGTACTAAGATACGACCATCACTCGGAGACACTTACAAATCAAGAGGCACTACGGAACAAAATACTACTACTCGTACCTGAAAAAGTTCATAGTCAGCCATGTGCGCAGCAAGTCTTGTCAAACTTTGTCGGCCCGAGCCCCCCACTCCCACTAGCAAGGCGTGGCCACGTGGTTGCTTCAAAACACGTGATATACGTGAAACATGCTCAATAGCGAATCTGAAAATTTTTTGAAGAAAGTTAGGAAAACGTTGCTATGTAAGATCCATCGCTTCGACGCCCCAGTCTAAAGTCTTCATCACACATTACTACTCTGGGGCTAGTTGTTCAAAACTGGATTAGCGTTAACCCTGGGGTAAAGTTTCACAAGCTGCTTTAGTTTCTGTACTTCGGCATGTCTATTTGTTTCAAAATATTGCAGATTAAGACTTCTATTGCTTCAGATGATATTTATGGCAAAATAAATCCAAGTTCATAAAAAAGAAGTTAAAAGCTTTGCTTCAAAATTTATGCCAAACCATCATCAAGTTAGCCAACCATTATGCAAACTGCCCTGAAATTACCTGAAAAGGACCAAGTTCATAGGCTTCTTGCTCATGTTATTAAACTCATCCAAATATCCCTCAACGACTGCCCGTAACTTGCTCAAATCGGTGACCTCCACATACGGCTTGTTAGCATTCTTTGGGTCAGCGAAATCACAACATATCAAGCTTCGCAAGTTATCTTCGATGATTTTCCCCGTGCCTGTAGTGTCCAAATGTTGAAACAATGTGTTGAAGTCAATACGAAGACTGTTCTTTGTCTCTTCTTTGGTGAACTCGAACAACCAAGAGCAGTCAGCGTTGTCCACTAGACGGTCGTAATAGACACGAAAAACCTAAAAAAATTCAAGCACAGTAAAAAACAAAATATAAGACACAGGATATCTTGAGAATACAAAATATTATTCGAAGAAAATTTGTCCTCCCCCCAAGTGATACTCTCTCGTTCACGTTGTAAACATGAAGCCCAACTGTCGTCATCGTCCAAGCGAACTAGTTTAATTTGTAGTGTTTGCGTTCTTTCTACAACAAATGTGGTAAAAATCAATGCACTTGTCGTAGAGGACAAAGTAAAACATACTTCGTGAACCCAAAGTCGTTTCAATGTGTTGTGGTCTGGAGTTGTGGTTGGTGTCGACAGCAAAACACCCTGAAAGAGTTAATTATCGAGTTAATTGAATATCGAGTTAATCAAAGAGTTAATTATCATTTTCTTTAAACTTGTAGCTAGGTACTATTGCATATTCTCTCCAAATACATACCTGGATAACTCGTGCAAAATCTCGTAAATTAAAGAGATAGTGTGATTTGGCAGGAGTTGGCAACAAGTTAGCCATAGCGTTCTTGTAAACTGATAAAGTTGCATTAACAATAGCTTCACCCACAGGCCCAAAATCTCGAGTGAAGCCTCTAAAAATTGAAGAGAAATGGAGTAAATAAAAATAACCCCGCTATCGGTGATTTACAATTGTTCGTCAGGGGCCCGTTGTTCGAAGCCCGTGTAGCTTAAACCATTTGGCTTAAACGGTGGATAAGTCAGAATTCAAAAACATTCCCACACATTTTCTAAATCGTCCAAATCAAATATCATGTAATAAAGCTATGGGTACTACGCAATTATTGTATCCAGTTTAAAACTTTCAATTTCGTTGTTCAAGGAATAAATAAATATGATTTCAATTTTTGAACTGGCCCCTGGTCAAAAGTTTTACCTCCTTCAGGGGTCAGTAACAATGGATCGAAGAACATCGCAAATGAATTACGATATACAAGCAACTGCGCTTAAAAATCCCTTCCTAATTCTGCATACTACATACTTCGTTGTAAGGTGCCAGTCCATCACGCGGCCAAATATCTTCAACATAGTGACATCATCGAACATTGTTATGGTGATCGTGTTGAAATGACGTAAGAATCGGGGGGTGACCGGATTCCGGCCACCTCCGGGAGGTCCCATCGCTGCAATGATTTGAATATCCACCAAATGTATTGGAGTTGTATCTTTGAGATCATACCTAACAAATTAGAAGGGAAAAAGATATACCATATAAATCAAGTAGAGCTCATTTGAACTGATTATTCCTACATAAATAAGTCATTAATATACTTAATTAGCTCTCGTTCGATTGAAGTTAAAAGTGTAATACTAAATGGTAAAATTTGACTTCAAATCTTCAGACCTACCAGTTCCAATGATCAAGCCATTGTCTTATTAACTCTATTGGTGGTTGAGCCCCATAGATTTCACGTGCAGGCATGTTTAAATCGTCGATGAATATCACCTATGTAATTTGAAAATAAAAATTGACAGCCGATTCAAGTCAATACAATGTATTCTACCACTGCTCCAACCCCCCCCCCGCTCTGTGGTGAACTTTTATAACAGGGATTACTTACGGTTTTCTTTCCTAACGGGGGGCCAAACACTCCTTTTCGTCTCTTGTCCAGTTTCGACATAATTATATCCTGAGTCTGCTTCGCCGTTGTTTGAGCCGAAAAATTGATGAGCAGCGGTTTGTATTTCTCTTTCGACAGATTGTTCAACAAAAAGTTCTGAAAGGAAAAAAGAAAAATTTGGAAAAAAGTAATGTCAAAGACTACATATTATTGGTCTGGGTGCAGTTTTTCAAAGCTGATTTAGCGCTAACTCCGCGTCAATATGTAATCTGCTGTTTACTCTGTCCATTTCAGCAAGTCCATTCATTTGAAAACTTCGCAAATATATACTTCAATTCTCGTCGATGAGATTTGTAAAGATTGTTTCCAAGTTCAAAAGTAAAGGTGTAGAAATTTTTATTCAAAATTTACGCTATAAACCAGGGGCCGCTAACCAAACGCTTCGAAAGTGCAATCTAGTGTCTTCGCCACACATTAACACTACTATGAGTGCAACTTGGCAGGCAGTTACAATCCATGACCAAACGTTTCGACACTTCAATCTATAACCCTATCAGAAATATCAAAGCGTTGAATAGTGAGTTAAAATAATAAAGTAATTTCCGTAAACCGCATTAACCATAGCAAATTCTTACCGTCAGCTTTTCAAAAATATGATAACAGTAATACAGAATGAACTTTTACCGTGATATAGACTGATTTTCCCGTGCCAGTGGGTCCAACAAACAGACAAGGTTTCTGATGCGAAACAAGTTGATTCATAAGGAACGTATATCTGACCGTGTCCATAGTAGGAACAAGGATTTCATTGAACATCATTTCCTGTAAAATTTGAAATGAAAGTCATTGAAACTTACTTTTACGGGCGATATATATGCCGATTCAGTTTGTTGTGACTGGGAAAATATTGGGGCAGGTTGGGACACCTTGGGAAATTGCCAAAAATTTCCTGAAATAGAGCTATTGTGGATATAAGGCCAAACTTTCAGAACTTTTGATAAATTTCGTAAAAAAGCGAACAGAAAAAAATTTCAAGTTTTAAAATATCAAAAAAGCTAGTAATTCTCGCAGTGAACCGGCTTTCATCAAACATTATTTCGTATAAATGACATGTTCATACTCCGTAGATATGGAAATAAGAAAATCCAAAGTTCCACAAATTGAAATTTCAAAAAAATTCGAGGAAAGCTGAAGAAGAACCAAAACGGTTTCGTTGTGTAATAACTTTTTTGGGCAAATATACCAATTGGAAAATATTGGGAAAAGTTTAAACGATATGAAATATATTTGGAGCTGTCGAAAACTACACTTCTTTTTGAAAAGCACTCTACCTTTGGAATAGGAGGCGCGTCTTTAATGTCCTCTGTCCACAATTCCCACTTGCCCATACCCTCTTTGATAAAGCGATAGTCGTAGACGGTCCCTTTGTGCGGAAAAGGACACAAAAATGGCCTTGGGGGTGGATCAACAATGGCCATAATGTGGTATTTACTTTTCGTATCAAACGAAAGAGCACCCTAGAGGATGAACAAAAATGTTGCAAAACTCAAGGCTCACCTTAAATTTAGTGACGGCAACACCTTTTCAAAAAAAACAACAAAGTACTTAAATTACCTATATCAAGGCTAGGAACTGTAGATAGTTATGCAGTTGTAAGTCAGTTAAAGAAAATTGTCGTCACGTTTTGTGGTACAAACATTTTATCTCCTTGGATCCCCAAACCAGCATGATTTTAGAAATATGTATAAGAACGAGAATATTACAAATCGAACAAAGCAGTGAAGATGAACTTTTTGCCCAGAAAGAGATATTACAATTTTTTCGAAACGACTCAAATATTATAATCCCTAACCTTGGTAAATAAGTGTTTAACTTACATCAATAATTTCCCTCAACACAGCATCAAACGCTATTCGACCATCACCAGGAATTGTTCCACCAAGTGACCACACGGCCGCAAACAGATAAATACACTGAAAATAAACATAGATGAAAGCGTCTTTCACTACACGAACATGTTCGAGCGAAAAGTAAACCTAGCAATGTGGCTGACTTGCAAAATATTTGGCGGCGAAAAACTCTTTAACGGACCAATCACGTTGCTTGGTATATTTTTCGCTCGATTCGCAGTCTGGAAAACGGGCTTAAATCAATACAAAGAAAATTGAAATCTTCATGCCTTTTCCAGACCTTTATCTGCCTATTAATCCACAAAAAACACGTGAAAAGATATAACGCAATTCTTACATGAATGACTCATATTATAATCATGCATATATACAATCTCTCCGACCTTGATATACGAACTTTGGAAGAAAAAAGGATGCAATGTTGTGTACCTCTAGCCAAGCGGTTACTTCGCGTTCGTTTAGGTTTTTAAAGTCTTTCTCATCTTGAAATTCGTCCATTAAAGTTTCCATCAAACTCATGTGAGAATAAACTAGATTTGCATCATTAGTAGGGGACAATTCCTAGAGAAATATCAAACGATATCATCTTGCATTTGCCGAACAATGTTTCTTTCGATTGTCACCGATCGTTGTTGAGGATCGTCCACACATGAGAACTAGACTTTAGTCCTTGCACAAGCATATTACGTCGGCAAACTATGCCACCAAAGATATCTTGCTTAAGGACAAACAGGGGTGAAAACATTACCTTATGGTGAAGGCAATGCAATCAGTACCAAAATTGCTCTTTAAAACATTGCTTACCTTAAATCCTGCTTTTCTAACAAATTGAAGTAAAGCAGTCTCCATTCTGTCAAACAAATCGCGAATAAGCTCTCTATTGTCTTCCTTCAACGTCTTGGGTAGCGTATTTAACCAGGATAGAAGCAAAGGTCGCCAGCCCAACATGTCAGGCTCCATGTATATCATACCACAACGACTGACCTAAAAGGAACAACATTTGGGCTGTGCATTCATGTTACTAAAGCAGAGAAGCAAAATTGACAATTTGCCTCTAAAGTTTAATTTAGGTAAATCCATCTCACAGCTGGAAAGAGCATCTTAATTCTAGCATAACAGCAAATTGTGATGGCAAAATGTTGTATAGTAGGGAAAATATGGTCCTGCAAAGTTTGTAAATTTTGTGTATTTTTGTATTACTTGCGAAAATTGCTACCACTTCTGAGTGGAAGATGTTAGCAATTTCCGCACGTAATACAAAAATAAACAATTCACAAACTTCGTAAGGCTATATTTTTCGCATATTTTAACACTTCGCAACCAAACTCTACCATTTTCCTAAATATAAGATGCTCTTTCTTGCTGTAGTGAAAGAATCTCTGCTTTTTGTCTAATTCAAAATCTAGTCTATAATGCAAATTGTCCAAACTTACTGTAGCTGGAGACGCAACTTCCAGATCCATTGGTTCAAACATTAGGTTGGTTGTAGATGCTAACTGAATAATTTCTCCACTGCTTAGACAAAGCTGTAATCATGAGATATGCAAGTTATTTGAACCGTAGAAATAACATAGTCTCAGGTAATAATACTAGCATTAGCTAGATTTGAAGTACTAGAACATCCATGTTTTGAAAAACGTCGCAAGCATTGCCTTTTTTTTGGTGTTATACACATATCATGCCAGCAAATAGTTTTCAATAGATTACAATGCATTGATATACCTTTTTATTGTCATCCAACACGGTGTTCATGTTTTCAATCCAAACTGCATCGACAGGGCCATCAAAAATCAGCCATTTACGATCAGGAGTCTGCAAGATTAACATGTAGGGGCATGTTTATATACAGAGTACTCTGAAATATATGTTCGTCGTATCCTTTCCATATGCTTACAGGTGATGTGGCAAATGCCCTGTAGTTCACAGCCAGGACGCCATCAGACCATTCATGAGAGACGGGATCAAACTGACCGTATAACTGACCCATAGTGATTGCCTTGGGATTTATAACCACAATCTGCACTTTGTTTTCATCCATAAGACCCTACGAAAGAGACCATATATATTAAAGAAATAGTGCATGAAATGCTTAAAGAATGTGTTACTAAAGGCCGGTTTACACTATCAAAGTTTCTATGATCAAAGCAGGAATTTTTAACAGTGAAATTCCAAGTTCTGAAAAATTTGGAAGAAATATCAGAGTGAAGTAGTTCAGTTGTGAGCACTGTATTACTTCCCTCAAATATAATTAGCAAATCCTTGAAAACTAAGTATTTACCCATCTGAAATTTCCAATTTGATCACAGAAACTTTGTTAGTGTAAACCACGCCTAAATAATTTTACCTTTTCGGCAATGTCACTAAGAGATTTTGCAAGTACTCTATACGCCATTGTTTTGCCACCAAATGGCTCACCAACGATCATAAAACCATGACGAACAATCATCATTTCATAAATCTGATGAAAGCAATATAGAAGAATCTTCATTCAATTGATGCAGGGATTGTATATATTCACAAGAATTGACTTATATAAAGAATTGCAATATATCTTCTTATGTACAAACTTCATCTTCATATAGATTAAATTAGATTATAGATTTAACAACTATTAACAATACAGATAGATTATAGATTTAACAATTTTATGGCATATAACAGAGGAGTGAGAACTTGCCTGTAGTATTTTAGTTTGGAAAACATCTGTGACTTGAAGATTCATTTGTTTACAATTTTCCTCGATATGAGAAGCGAGTATTGTGTAGTCAGGTTTGGGCAGTTTTACACCAGGGAACAAGTCAGATGTTATACCCTACATAATAACATAATAAAAATTTTGAACAGCAGCGCCTACATTTCCTAGCAAATTAGACTATGGATCCAAATTTTAATTTCACGATACAGAATGTCACGCGTTTTAGCATTTTTACATCGTTTGTACAAATACCTCGAAAAGCGGTAAATCGTGGGACAAGAACTTCGGCAAGTTGACATCATTGATCGAACGAAGCATAAGAATCTCTTCGTTCTCTTCAGGATATTTCAACTATAAAGAAAAAATTGAAAACGTAAAATTTGTTCACTTCAGTTCAATTTCAAGACATTGAGTGGTGCTAATGTGCACCAGTGCTTGCTCAGTCGTCTAAAGTAAAGCGTTTCTACAGTGGAGGGTTTATTACCTTCAGATTGCCAGCAGCAGTCAGAACAGATTTGACAGCTCTCATGCCGTAATCATAATGGTGTTGTGATGACAATTGCTCGGAACATAGAGTATATGTAGTGACAATCTTTACAGCTAAAGGTCTTGCCTGCAGCAAAAAGATAAAGCTTTAAGCTGTTATTCACTACGGTCGTTTCGCTCGCGCGGGCGGAGCGCACAATTTTGAAGATACCCTGTCGGTGTCTGTTGGCACTTGGCTTCGCGTGCATGCCAAGAAAGTTAAAAGTAATTCAACTTTCTCCGAGAGTACGCGAGATAAAGAGTGGGCAATCAGCAACAGAGCATGTTTAAAACTGTACGCTCCGCCCGCGACGGCAATACCACCGTAATGGAAGAGATTTGACCACGAACCAGCGAGAACGCCGATTTTGTTGGGATTTTTTGACATAATCTTGTAAATAGCGGTTGAAAGATGGAGCACATTTTGAAATTGGAATTCCGTGAAACAGAAGACCGCACTTACATTAACAAAACCGTAGGAGTAAAGAGATATCTCAGCAATCAAAGCATAGTCAGGAACCATCATTGCTACACTTCGGAACAAAGCCTATGGAATGAGCAAAAAATGTATTTGTAAAAACCGTGCATGTATGAGGTTCTGGGACTGGGTCTACAAAGTCCGTTTGGCTTCAACGAAGAAAGGCTCGTCATATACAATTTTCGAAAATATTGTACCTTTAAATTATCGGGTAGTTCGGATCGTCCAGCATAGCCAGGATTCATTGTAATGAATACAGCGCATGAAGGATCCAACTTAATTTCTGTTCCCTCAAACAACAGCGTGTCATTTCCTGAGTTTATACCTGCAGAAAGATAGCACAAAGACAATTAGAGCATTACATAAAGCGCCTACCCCAACGTCAGGGATTGTACATAACTCGCTTCGAGTCCCCCAAGGCCCAGTAGCTTAAAGGGTAGAGCGGCAGCCTAACGACTCCAAGTTGCGAGTTCAAATCTCGTCTGGGCTACATCTTTCTGAATGTGGTTAAGCCGTGATAGACATAAATTCGTTGAATTTTCAGCAACTTAAGTTTTGAAGTTTTTGCATAAGAAGATAACTAGCAATTCTTCTGAAATGTAATGTACGCACAATCCTTAATCTTGATACAGACACTTGAAAACTATTTGTAGTTACACTTACCCATTTGAATCGTTAAGATCTGTTGAGCAACAACAGACAAAACTTCAAGATCGATACGATTGAATTCATCAAAACATGACCAAGCTCCGCACGACGCTAAACCCTAACAAGAGAAATGTATGAAGGATGTTTTACGTTCGCTCTCAAGGAATTCTGATACAAAGGAAATATTCCTATATCCATGCATTATTTGAACACATTTCTCAATGAAAACTAAAGAAAGCACTAATATAAAATCTTACCTTAAAGAACTTGCCAAGTGCAATATAATCCAATCCATCGGAGCAGTTGAATACCACACATTGTTTTGCCACTGCCTTGGCTAAATCTTTCGTGGTTTCAGTTTTGCCCGTCCCAGCCGGGCCTTCGGGAGCGCCTCCTAAGTGAAGTTGTAGAGCCCCAAACAACGTGCGATAGCATCTATCAGTCAACGGTGTGATGACAAGACGACCAGAGTTTCCCAAGTACTCATAACCGTACTTCAACTCGGCGCTAATCATACGCGTCGTCAGATTATCTTCCTGTAGAGAAAAATAGTAAAGCGAGACTCAAATTGAATTTCCATTACCCATATAATATTAAACAATCCTTACTACGAGAAAAAGAAAATATTTCACTTCAAATTTTCGACTTTATTTAGTTGTCATCAGGAACTAAATGACTAAATCAAGTCGAAACGCTGAAGTGAAAATATTTCTTTTTCGCAGTGACTGTTGCTTGGAACTATATAATCAATATCAGGACGACTCAAATACATATTTCCTTGAAAAGGCTGTTTCCAGCACATGTACGTAAAATTCTCCTTGAGGTCATTTCTAAGATACGTTTTACTTCAATTTAAACTTTTATGTACGTGTACGTGTGCGGTTAGAAACGCGAAACTCGAAAGTAGCATTATGTTTGTCTTTCTGAATGACATACCTCAATATAATAACGTAGTTGCGCAAGCCAATTGAAGTCATTCTCATTTTCAACGCCTGAAACATTGATTGAGAAATTATTCGTTTCGTTCAGAAGAATAGTTTCCCTCTTCACAGGTCAACAACAACGGATTGAAGAACATCGCCAATGAATTATATATAATAGTATTTAGAGCGAATCAAGTCGTGCAATTAATGCCAAAATCATACGAGTGATTAAAAAATCCGAGAAAAAATTAACCAACCGCGCAGCGGGAGGTTGATAGTCACTCGTATGATTTTGACATTACTTCACCGTAACGAAGATTGCGGATGTACACTTTACCAGTATGCATTGCGGTCGGAAATCGTTTAAAAAAGCCAAGTGACGTGGTTTGCCAGGCAGGCATGATATAAGACGTTATATTTTTCGTTGCGTTAAAATTTTATAACATTCGGGGTTTTTCTTGTCATCTATAGTCACTCATTTATACCTTAAGCCTGCAATGCATTCTGGTGAAATGTACATGTCGCCATCTTTTTTGTTATGGTCAATTGCACGACTTGATTCGTTCTATAACTTATTTATTGTACATCTTCTGTAATTAGACTGTTTTCAAGGGAAAATATACAATTTAAAGGGTTAAAATTTTCAAAATTTGTCAATTCCTCCATTTTGAGAACAAATTCACATTTTGTATCCTGAATGCTGATTGGCTAGTCGTAAATACTAAAGTGATTTTCATTGGCTGTAGACATGGGGGGGGGGGGGGAAACTGATGCAGGCTTGAAAACTTACCATCATTAGCAAGTTGCGCTAAGACATCTCTAGCATGAACATCTAGTACTACCAGAGCACCTAACGTAGCACGATTTTGTTTAGATAGCTTCCCTCGAACAAGAGCAACAATATCGTCAATTTGACGGTTATTCAATTGAAGATAATCATTCAGAGCCTAAAAATAGACAAATGAACACATCACTTATCAATATGTTTACATCAAAGTCAAGGATTGTGGATATTAGCGATGTTTAGCAAAGACGACACGACGTCAACGAGGACGTGAAAATGGCGTAGTCAGGTCCATATATAGATGTGCCACGCCATTTTCACGTCCTTGCTGACGTTGCGTCGTCTTTGCTAAACCTCGCTATTTATGGTATTTGCATTATCTCAACGACAATTGTAATGTCTCATCACATGCAAAAACTTAAACTTCATTGAATGATCACATCATGCATTGTCGGGAATTATACATATAATTAATTCTATACTGTACCTTCGAACCGCCTTTTATGGCTTTGTGGATCTCTGCTGTCCAGTAATATTGGCTGACACACAGCACAGCTTGTCCCATCCATTCTCGCACCCACAAAACGCGTTCCGTTTTACTATACGCCTCAATTGACTCCATGATTACCTGGTAAAATAAGCACAAAATTTCAATTCATATGGTTTGAAAACTTCGCCAAAGTTTTTGTTCCGCACTTTTCATCGTGTTTGTTTTCGCAAACTAGTTTGGTACACAGTGAAGGCGCCTCAGTAGATAATCGAATTAAGCTTATTGTAGGCGCTTTCAAATTCGCAAAGTTTTCCTAAATAAACAAAAATATACGATTCGCCTACTTTTTTCACGCTGGCCAACATGTCATCCTGAAGTTCTAACAACCATTTCTCAACCTGACCCCTGGCTTTTGATGTAGAAATAACATCTTTCAATTCGACAATTTCGCCTTCAGAACTCCTCAGATGGGTTATATCAAGTACGTCTGTGAATTGCAAACTAGCGATGCCCTCAAAACATTTCTTTAAATGCGGTTGTACTCTAGAAGAGCAAGAAAAACGGCTTTTAAGTAAACTTTAACATAAATTCAAGCAACATGGAGTAAAATTTAAAAGTACGAGAAAACATAGCGTTTAGTAAACCAAGTCTTTCGTACCTCGTAGGATCTTTTGTTTCGGATAAAATCTCAAGCAATTCATCGTTAGACAAAAAGAAAAAGCGAGGAAAGTACAAACGTTTCTTTTCGAGGTACTCGTTCAAACCCTGCACAACAAAACAAAAGAAGCTTACAGTGAGAACACGTCTGGATACGGGAGATGATTGCAAGTTAGCAACACAGAATAATACTACTGATAGAGTATAAAGCGTCTTTATACACTCTAATCTAGGATCTGTATCAAAATGTTGGGTTTTCAATTGACCATAGCGAAAAAGATGGCGACATGTACCTTTTACCAGAATGCATTTCAAGCTTAACGTATAAATGAGTGAAAAAAGATTAAAAAAAACACACCTGATGTTATAAAATTTTAACACAACGAAAAATATAACGTCTTGTATCATGGCCTCCTGTCAATAGACGTCACTTCGCTTTATTAAACGATGTCCGACCACAATGCATGCTGGTAAAGTGTACATCTGCCATCTTTTTTGCTATGGTCAATTGTAAATTCCTTGTTAAACGTGTATAAATTGAAAAGATGTACCTTCAAAATAAGTTCCAGCAGTTCATTTGACTTCCTCAACTTGTCTAACATTTTCTCGATATTCGTGACGGCCAAAACGTGAGTATCCTGATAGCCAAAGAACCCAACAAAAATCACTTTGTAAACATTAATAACATACCTATAGCACTTCAGACTCTCAACGCTGGTTTTCATAACTCGCAAACAGACGTGTATGCGACACTCACCAACCATCGTAACGAAACAAATGTTTTTTTCTTTGCCAATATAGTCGACAACAATCAGCCACTGACGCCGATGCATTACGACAAGCGGTTTTTACATACTTTATAAATACAAGTTGTATATCGTTTGCAATACTCAGCGTCTGCAGTAATCTTCACATTGCCGACCATCGCATTCTGTCTGCGAGTAATGAAAACCAGCGTTAAATATCCTGCTTTAAACCCAAACCTGCAGGGCTTGTTTCATCAACTCTCTCCAATGCTTATCCACTGTTGTAAATCGTCTGATAAAAGCAATGCAAAATACTATCAAGCCCGCATCAGATTAATATGAAATGCGTTTAAAACCAACATACCGTCCTTCCTCGGGCATTTGTGCCATGATATCAGGAGAACTGAATATTGGTTCCAAATACAACCACGTCGCCTGGACTTTCAGCCATTCATCCAAAATTTCTTGCAGCAACATTAACTTTGCCTCCCATTCTCTGAAAAAACAAAATATGCTATTCGTTGAAATGCTTAGGGAAATTGTAAAAAAGCAACTTGGAAGAACACCGCCATGCAAGTACCTCATCAAATTACAGAACTACAACGGTAACTCTGGAGTTTATTTAAAACACGTGTTTTGGGAAAAACACGCGCTACTAAGTTCGGCTCAACTCACCTTATTTCAGTTTCAAAAGGTTTAATAAAAGGTGAGCCTCTCATTGTTTGTGTCTTGACAATCTGATCATCCAGCAATGTCTGAATTTCATCAATGGCTGACAAAATATGAGTGCCAGTTTCACGATATGGTAAAAAATTGAACACCATCTAAATTTAAACGAGACAACATCACTAAATAGCCAGTATAAGTGGATTTCTGCCAGCGTCACATGGCAACGAATGAAATTCAGAAACTTACACTCTTACATAAACACAAGGAAATGAAACTTATTCCCACTTTTACAAGCGTTTTTCCCCATAGCACACCATTGCATATATCATAAAAAGAATTCATATAGGGAGTTTAAGCTTCACGTTTAAAAGCTATATGCCAAACGGAAGAGTCGTTACTTCTTGGTTGAGTTTCTTTGCCCCTTATCTTTTTAGATTTTCCACTCTATGTCAAACAGTTTTATTTTAACTTCCTGTGCTAACCACAACCAGTTTATCTTCGCCGTACTATCTTTACAATAGTAAATTTTCTTCGCCTGTCGTTTGACGTTTGTCTTAAAACGGAAAGCCTACGCCCTGTTATATGATTTCTCATAATGAATGCAAGTTGACCACAATAAGCTGCCGACCAAATATCAAAAATCTGTTCATAGACTTACATCATCCCACTCGTGAATCATTTTCTCCATTGCTTTCTCGAGCGAGAATTCCTTGCTCGCTGCTTCGCTTATTCCTTCAAATTTCTTCAAGTAAGGCTCTAGTTTCATATCGACCATCTTAGAGAGATTCATGTCCTCATCAGCTCTAATCGTGTATCCAATGATCTCACTCATCTGCGTCCAATGGCGATCTCGCAATCCCGGATTGAACATAACTTGCACCAGAGGAATATGGCTTTTAAACTCTTCTACTTTCGATTTCACCTACAAAATAAGATTTGGCTTAAGTTTGTCACCAAATAGTTGTCTTGCTATTTCGTAAATCAAGTATATGAAATCTAAAGTCTACTACAATATGATGCTACAATACTACTCTACTTGCCATGGTGTGACCATCACTTGGAGAAACTTAAAAATCTTTGATTGTCCAACAACAACATGAGGTTACTAAAACTAAAGGCCCGTTTACACGGGCGATTTTTACTGCGATTTTTCTCCTCTTAGCGTATGTGATCGAGTAGGTTGACGGGCGAGTGTGTTGGACCAAGTATATTGGTCAGTTGTTCACTCTTTCACATCGTTCAACACGAAAAAAGTCGCATCGAAAATCGCCCATGTAAACGGGCCATAATAGATTGTCTCGAACTAACCTTCACAGCCATTGTTTGAGCCTTAGGCACTTCATTAAATTGTTTCTCAAGCTTGTACAATCCCCGCCAGAAATTGCCCGTTTCCTGATCCACGACGTCGGGATCAAGGGATCCCCAAGGGCCCTCCATCCAATCCCTATATAACAATAAAAGTCCCACGTTACCCAACACATATATCTGTTCTATTATCATGAAGACATAAAACAGAAATTGTCAAGCACAGAAGGCTTATAAAAATCATTTCTAGAACGTACTTATGTTTGTTTTGAAACTCCACAGTTGTCTCGTAAAGTTTATGAAACGGCGTAAGTGTGTTCATAAGTTGCTGCCTCATAGGGTATGATGTCACATCCCAACCAAATGCCTCTTCTTCGTCATTGAATGACTGCACCTGGTACAAAAACACACAACTTTAAGGAACAGATGGACGTGTGATTGCGCAATAAACACTTCTTTAAAATATATGAAAGAAGAGCTTAAAGTATATTATTCGTTACAAATCAAACTGATTTGCTTTGATTTTTGCATAATTGTAGAATATATATATCCTTGTATGGGTATTTGGTCCTTTCTGATCACGCTAGACTTACTTTATCCGCCGCTGTTTCGAGCCGTGTGTGTAGAGCCTGAGCCTTTTTCAAATATTTTCCCACGTCGGAAATATCACCGAAGGTCTGTAAACGACAAAAAAAAACTATATAACTGCTTTGTTATTCTTTAAAGCAAATCTAGACGATACATTCACCAACAGGATTAGAAATCTGTACCCTAAACTCTTCCAATTGTTTGGAGTATCCATCCAGCTCTTCAATAAATCTTTCACGTCGCATCTATACAAGTACAAAATAGTGAGCTATATCAAGCAAGTTCTTCTATGCCTATGAGATGAAGTCTCAATATATGATTCAAACCACGACTTTCGGCTGAGCGTTGACTTTACTCTTTTCACATGAGGAGTAAGTTCGAGTCACACTTAGATAGTTCCTCACTAAGACTCAAGGTGAAAGGCAAGTGCGCTAATCACTTCACCACTGATAACTCCTACGTATAAAGTAGACTTGAAGTAGAACAGTCGAATTCGTATACCTTTAAACTATTCTCGTACTGCACACGATTCGCGTTCGTGATCTGTTTGTGTTCTTCAAATACCTCAGGCATTCTAAAGTGCCACTGAAACACGTTGTTGTTCATGCGCATGTCTGCTGGAGAGAAGGAAGCGTAGTCTACTAAGAAGACCAAACGATTTTTCGCTTCAGTCAACTGTTCTTCAAGCTCAAATATTGTCTCGTTCTCCACTTTCGCCACAAAACTCTAGCGTGAAAGAAACGAAAAAAGTTTAACTTTACAATTGCAATAGTTTGACCTTCATTCTGGCTAATGGCATACGATTTTTTTCGTTCGTGGGAGACCGCATGCGTTGCAACTACCAAAGCAAACAGTGAATCGGCGACCTACTCACCATCAGTTCCATAAGATGTTCAGTATTGGCTGGTGAAGTTAAAGCTTTTTCTGCGATCTTTTCATATTCATCGCAGAGTCTGTAAATTGATATTAACAAAATCATTAAGCTCTCCCTGGTTAGAAAAGAAGAGAGCTTTGGATTTAACTACATGAACGTAAAAACGACTACAATATACTTACTTTTTGTTCAAAAGTTGATGATCTTTGATCATTCTCTGCAGCAATTTATTTCTCAAACCATCAGCTCTTTTGGCCAAACCACGAATCAATTCATCGCAATGTAATTCGAACATTCCAACTTGAATAATCTACAGAGAAAAGAGTTCTCATGCACCGGTATCTACACAAAATTTGGTTTCCTGGGACCGGTTGTATAAAACGTTTAAGTAGCTACGTTTCAACTACGATTTTGTAGTTGAAAAGTAGTTAAATCTTGAATAGGCGATTCTGGTTGGTTGACATTCATACTTAACTATAGTTATCTTTAACAATGGTTTCATTCAACCGGCCCCTGTTCACGAGCACTTAGTTTTTAACTGCACGGTTTCAGACGTTGAAATGCGAAGCAAAGCCTTTGTCGTTCTTTCTGTACATGCTTATGCGAACTGGTGCTCTTATTGGTACAATACAATGAAGGCAAATCACCCAGTGATAGCTCAACAATAATTTAAAAGTATTAAGAAGGAAAGACGTGGTAGCATACCTTTTGCGAATTGTACGTGATTTCGTCAATTAATTCTGCAAATTTTCCCACTTCCTACCAAATAACATACAGCCAAATGAAATAAAAATATCCACTATCCAATAAACCACATTGTTAATGAATAAGCTATCACGAAGAACAATTGTAACACTTACCACAGAAAAACGGTCGAAGTCATGGCCTTCTAGTAAAAACGTTTCTACGTCACCTTCGGCTTTCTTCGTGACTAAATCGGAATATTTATCATACTGCTTGGCATGCTCCTGAGGTCCAGACATTTCTCGCTCAATCACAGAGCAAACTTTCGACTTCAAATCTTCAAGAATTTCTTCCAAAATGACAGGCTTCAACGTCGCTTTTTTGTTGCCAATCTAGTAAAAAAATCACTATTTTCTTATGTCGTTACAGGTCTGGTCCCGGCAAGAAGTATTCGGAAATACTAAGATGCGAAATGAAAACACACAAGCAAGCAAGCAAATAAGTAACCAAGCAAACATACAAAACAAAGGAAAAGTTGTTTAATAGCACTTACCCACTCGGAGTACAACTTTGTCTCAACTCTCGGAACGATTCCAACTGCTTTCAGCATGACGTCATAAACATTGACAAGAACAATTTCAAAATCTTTAAAGTCAGGCTCAAATTTGATTGAATCACCATCAAGAACAAGTCTCATTACAAAACCAGGATGTTCTAAAACTTCGGTTGAATCCTAAAACAGAAAATATCATAAAGCTGAAACGAAAAAGAGGAGTCTATCGAAGCACAAAACAAAGAACTTATGCACAAAATTGTCTTCGTGCTCTTTTCGCAAATCCACGAAGTCTTCACAGGAGAAGATATATTCCAAATTTACTTTAAATGATTAAAATATTATCATATCTGTACAATCCCTGACCTTGATACTAGATGCGCTTTTATACAAACAGTGATAAGCAACTATGTTAGTGGCTACAAACAATACCACACCGGAGGTGGGCAAAACAGACTCGTGTAGTCTTGTATCGACAGCAACGCGAGACTCTGTAGTTGATTAGTCATCAACACCGACGCTGCATTAAAGAACGCCTCAAGACGTCGAGGAATCTGATTACTGGGAACTAGTTTCCGTTTGTTCCCTTGATAGTAAATATTTTGCACTTCGGGAAACCATCTGAAAGAAGAAAACTAACATAAGGAGCGCTTTAAAATTGGCGGAGATGTGCACTCCTTGAGTATTTTTAGTTTAAAATAAAATGCCAATTTCATTTTTAAACTTCTGTTTGAGCCATTCTGTAAATAACATATAGAAACTACTTACTTTTTTATCAAAGTTTCCCTGGCTAGCTCAATGTGTTTCATGACAACGTTTTGAAACACGGCTAGTTCCAACGCTTCTGGACGGCGTTTTATATCTTTCACATCAACCAAACGCAACGCACTAAAAATACAATAAATGAAGGCCTATAGTATGTTGAAGCATAGGAAATAAACAAGTATTTATATTTACCCAAAGGACTTGTACCACAGATCCAAAACTCCTGACATTGTTGCGTTCGTAACAAACAAATCCCGTTCCATAGCGAGTCGAGCTGACAAATAAGACTTATTCCATGGTTTGGGCACTTGAGCAAGTCTGAATGGTAAAGAAACAGCAGATACAGTTTCAAGAAAATGAAAACATATTTTTAATCATTCTTTCTTGAGTTTTGATCAAAACTTATACAGTCAATGGACGAGGAAAGTATTGAAGCTTAATTTAGGCATAGAACTGTAAGTGTAGCCCAGCTTGCAGACCGAGAGAGGTCCCAAACAAACTTCAAACGACCAAATATATTAATATGCATAATTTAACTTAAAAGTTATCTGTTTTGGATTCTCATAAATTTCCAAACATCATCAAATAAAAAGGTTTTTCTCAGACGACGCTCCATAGTATAGAAATTGCTGAAGATACAATGTGTTCAGTGACTGTGACAGCGTGTAAACTGAACGAAAACAACGAATTATAACTTCAGTGAAGTTTTCAGATTATCTTATACAAAGTAAGGGCTGCATTCCAGTTACGCGTTTTTAACACGCACGTATACGCACGTAAAACTTTAAATCCTTCAAAACCTCATACTT
>JAOBYK011133085.1:0-15792 GCA_025434845.1 Phenganax subtilis | reverse complement strand
ACAGGTGTTGAAACAACCGTCATGCAATCCGTGCGACCATGTTGAAAGTTTTGGCCCAGCCCCCAGATGAAGAAAGCATCAATTCCGCTCCTTGTTTCGGAAGGGGTCCTATTCTCTTCATCGCCCAGGTACAAGTGGCAATTGCTTGGGGGATTGCTTTTGCCCATATGGCAGATTCCAGTGCTGTGGCTCTAATGCCAGTGGCAGATCTTAGTGATGATGACTGCCCGGCTTCGGTCTTAGTCCCAGACCCTGGGCCTGGGCGGATGCAGCCAGCAGCCAAGAGAAGACCGGCCATCCAGCGGCCTAGAGGGAAACGCAAACAGCTGCAAAGATCCATGAATGCCAGAACACTTCGATACAGGGTGGACAGCTATTGTGGCTGCCGATGCAAGTGCTTCCAACCATTCAAGGACATGACTGTGTTTGCCAACTTGTTGGGAGTTCACAAAACTTTGGATTCCATGGACAAAAGCGAGCAAGACAAGTATGTCCAGTCCTCACTCTTCCCTCAGCACAAACAATGTCAATACCTTTCCAAAACATGTGTTCAATCTGCATGTCCTGTTTGATGGAATTTTTATCGCCTTGCTTGTTTATCTTTTCCCAAGGTCTTCAACCTCTTGCGTGGGCATGATGAGCCTGTGCGAGGAGCTCGCCACTTGAAATTACTCGGGTTTTCGATTTGTAATCGTGGCTTTTGCAAGTTGTTGGGCGTGGGAAACACCCGATTCACGACATTGAATCAAGCTGTGAAAGCTGGTGCCCCTGTGCCGTCCAAAGGAAGGCCTGGCTCCGCTGAGCCACAAGAGGAGTTTAGTGTATGATTACTTGAACAATTTGTACTTGACCGCCGGTGAAACGCTTCCGGATGGTGGTCATACTTCTTCCAACAAAAGGCCTCGACAGGGGGCCTACAAGTTTGATGCGAAGACCATTGACAAAACCAAGCTGCGCCACCTTCCTCCTGGTAGATTTGCGGACTACTGGCGTCTTTGCGCAGCCGAACACCCACTGGCCAATATTTCCCTGAAACTTTTCTCATCAGTTGGGGGCTCAGCTTGGCAATAAGTATAATCCGGGCAGCAACAGTGATTGCGAACACACATCTTGGACCCACTCTCCCGAGCACTGAGCCCCCGAACATTGAGGTTTGGATGCGGGAGTTTGGTGATCGCCTGAGAATCCGTGCGGCGTCACACCACGCACGCTGCGCGGTTTGCGTGCGACACCGACTCATCATCAAAAGAACCCCACAAGGACCTGGAAGACTAGCTCAGCTGGCGCAATACAAAAAACACCTCACCCGCCAATACAAGGATCGCCAGGTCTATTGGAGCCACAGATCAACAAGCAGATTTCAATCTACTTCGGGTGCCCCGATTTCAGAAATATCATTGATTTGCGACGGGATGGATCAAAGCAAACACTGCTACCCGAAAAGTGCCTGCATGGAGAGTAAAGAGTTCCATTCATGGTCGCGCCCACGAATGGCGGCCACGACCATCATAGCACATGGTCATGGAGTGCTAGTAGGGCTTTCTCCGGATAATGTTCCCACCAGTGGTTCTCGCACCATGGAACTACTCGCATACATGATGACCAAGCAGTTGAGCTACATTAGTTGGCCCCAAGTGTTCGTTCACTTGGAGGCCGACAACTGCAGCAAGGAGCTTAAACATCAAACAGCCCTCCGGATGATGGGCAGCATGATTGCACTTCATAGACTCCGTGGCTGTGAGTTTAGCTACCTCAGTAGCGGCCACAGCCACGAGGACGTGGATAGTTACTTCGGTGTGACATCAACATGGCTGGATCGGTATCCTGAGCTTCATTGCGTTGATGACTTCAAGAGTTGCCTCTCCACCATGTTGGCCAACAAGTCTGTTCGTCCCAATGAACCATCTCGAGAAGTGCAAGTCTTCGATCAATTTCGAGACTGGATTCTTTGAACCACTACGAATGAAAAACCAAGAAATGTTGAGAGATGTTGAGAGGCCTAAAACCCAGTGTTCTTACATGCGCTTTCATTCGGTTTCAAGTTAGTGGGGTTCCGGCATCCTCGGGCACCCGGCATCCAAGGAAGCTGCACTTCGGCACTCTGCTGTCCCATGTACACCTCAAGGGAATAGGTGGTCCCGGTGCTCCACATGTCTTTAGACTGGAGAGACTGGCATCCTCAGGCCTGCTTTCTTTTGGTTCTTACATGTTCTTACGGACTGGAAGGGCCTACAGCTAGAGGGATTGATCAAAAAAGGCTAGAACTCTTTTCTATTGAGCGTTGGATTCTGCGCAGGAATTTCGTTTGATGAGTTGGACACCACTTTTTGGCGACGGCGTCGAGTGGAACACAGTGGTAGCGATGTTATCTTGAGGACCCAAAGTTCCTTTACTTGCGGAAGAAATTGTTCTTATTCAGTTTGTGTTGCTTTGCATACTTTAACATGGAAGGACAAAGCGGTGGATGAGTGACACCAACTTTCAAAAAAAGAAGTTCTGGTACCTCCCCGCCTCCATGGCCAATGAGATTGCGGCCAACCCACATCCTCCAGGCAGCTAGCAATTCGTGCAGCCATTGATTTTGAGAATAGTCGAACAAGCAAACATAAACAGACCATATAATTTTTTAACCAATGTGTTTAACATCACTGTCACTAGCTCCATCACCGTTGCTGCTCAGTCTATCTTGGAGACAACACCAACCTCGACAGCGAGGAGAACGCAAAATTGAGGAGATATGCGGACATGCTTCGTGCTCCCCCCAGGTTGAAGTGCCTTTCATGGAGAAACAGTTTTTAGTTGTCAGCGTGAGCTGAAAGCGTTGCTGGCCAGGTCAACCACCGTTTGACATGGAACGAGCCGCCAATTGCATCTATGACCTGGCCAATAATGTTCTGGGAAGATGGCCTTTGCTGGATGTCCATTTGTTCGACTCTCAATGAACCCTCAAATGAACATGTCGTTCGTCTCTGAAGGTACTAAGAAGTCATATGAACCTAAGAAGTTGGACTCCTGAGCTTCCCAAAAGTCTTCAGTGTCCCCCACTGTCAGGTTCTTTCCCAACGGCGGTCCTGCTGTCGGCCCGGGTGTGCATCCTCAGCCTCGGCCATTGGGCCAAGACTTGGAAGCAGCTACTTGGAGGCAATCATTCAGCAGCGGATGGAAAGCATCTACTGGATTGTTATATAATGAGTTCATGAACGTTAGGTTCAAGTGTGTTGGCCACTAGTCTTGAGGTTGAAAACCCTTTGCGTCTTGCAGTTGACCGTCCGCCAAGAGTGGAAATAGACCGGTACCGGAGAGCACGGTCACAGCAGGCTTTATACAGGGCCGCTGCACGGTTGTGGGCAAATGGAATAGAAATTTCCAAGGCTGTAGAGATCGTTGAATCTGCTATGAAGGAAGCTGGAGAACTCTAGAGACTGTAGTTGAGCTGTGTCATGCCCAAATTATTCGCCTTTTTGCTAAACCAGCAGTGTCCGCGCCAATGGAATCTGTTGGAATGTTGGAGTATGTTGGAGTTCTCCATTCCTTTTTGACGGGGAGGGAGGCATGCACTTGGATATTTGCAAGAAAGCTTTAGCAAAGCGGAAACCGAGAATCTATTCCTTTTATCTCTCGAACAATTGGTCTAAGTGCTGAAGCCTCGCTATCGGGGTTTTGATGCTGCGCACCCAAATTGTGCCAACATCGGAAACTGAGACTTGTGCACTGTCAGCGTGCGCAACTTTGGGGGTGCTCTGACGTTAGCTAATTGTGCGTGATGTTGGCGCTTCTAAGCGCAAAAGCTAATGCCTCATTCGGGGTGGGTCCAGAATGAAGTTGATCAACTTCAAACAAATATTGCGAGGGGGGAGGAATGGTGGTTCGTGCTTGACGCTGGCGACTCTAAGCACTAACTCCACATGTTTTCAATAGAGGATTTTGTGCCTAGTGGGGTGGGAATGGTCAAGGCTGTTTGTGCTTAGAGGTAGGTACTTCTCGGCACAACCTGGTCTCCCCCCAACTGCTTCTCGGCACAAACTGGTCTCCCCCCAACTGCTTCTCGGCACAAACTGGTCTCCCCCAACTGCTTCTCGGCACACCCCAATCCTTGTTCGGGGAATCAAAGCCCAGCCGTCTGAGACCTCGCGCTCGACAGGTGTGACCTCATGGGAAAGCGGAAGAGCGGGGCGACCGATGCACCTGGAGGTGGCAAGGCTAGTAAGAAGACGATGGAGCTGCCGTCCATTCCAGCAGCAGACATGAAGAAGCAAGTGCACATGAAACTGTTTGACGAATGGCTGACTCTCAGCTTAAAATTATGGCTCAGCACCATACCAATGTCTCACAATGAACATGTATACTCAAGTATATACTCATGGATTCTGATGCCATCCAAGGGATGCAGCGGTGAACATGTGTGGTTCTTTAGATTCGTATCTTGCCAAGCAGCTCTCCGACAAGGACAGCGAGACTTGGCACTGCGTCTTTCGATCTCTTTCGGCCTGGCAACTGGTGCAGGACACCGCGATCAAGTTTTACCAATTCGTGGAGAAGGAGTTCCCGCCAGACCCTAGCCTGTCTTTGCCCCAGCGCATGTGCCGCAAGTTGCTATGTACAGGTCTTGGTGATGATCTCAAAACATTCCAGACTTACTGGATTCTTTCAAATTTTGATGGCCCAGGACCTATGCTACTGAGAGTGCATTTCACAGCTCGGCTGGCGCCCACTACTTGAGACCCTGGATGCTCCCGTACAGGGGGGACTATGGATGTAGAGGGCATGGTGAAATTGTGCATTGGTTGTTAATTAGCATCTTTGTGCATCAAGTGTTCACTTACGTTGCGCACATGTTGTTTCGTTCGTGATCCCAACCTCGCTCAGGAGGTGCAAAAAGCACTGGCCTTGAACATGATGTACAGAGGCTGCATCACAGACCCGAATGCACCTGGCAGCGAGAAGGTGGTCGTTGCGAGCGTCAATGACAAATGGCTGCAAGAGCCACGGATGCACATCTCCTCAATGGAGATTGGAGCTGAGGACAAGTTGTTGAGCCCCCAGGCTGCGTTTGCAGTCAAGGGGTGGAACCGCTCAGTGGCGGCTTTGCTAGTCCTCCGTGCAGCTTGCGAGCTTGGCGAGGATTTGATCAAGGCTGGGTGGCTTCTCAATGTTATAAACATTTACCCAACTTACCCAACTTCTCATTGTTTCACACGGGTGATGCTGATTTCGCATGGAAAGGTCATGCCGGAGAGTGTGAAGGAGCCAAGCCCTCAATTTTACGACACACATGCTTGTTCTGGAGCAGTGCATTTTAGATCATTTTAGTTAGCTTCTTTTCGATTAGATGACCTGAGGACTCTTGCAACAATCCATTGCTCAAGGGTGACTGGTGAGCTTCATGACCATATCAACGTGAACAGAGGTTGAGAACTTGTGCATTCCGTTATCACGCTTTGCATTCCGTTATCATTCCGTTATATACTATAGTTGCTATGCGTTCAGAGTTCGTTCAATGCTCTCGGCTTATCGGAGCTTCCGGCAGGTGTGACACTCGTCAGCACAGCCCTCAGAAGGCGGCCGAACGCATTCAATTTTCTTCACCAATGCGAGATGCTACTGGCCAACGGTGTCTCTGGCGATTCCGCTATTGAAGGTTTGCATGCGCCAAGTTTGCATTTCATTTGCACGTCATGTCAGATCCTTTCCTATGAACTCTTATGTTGGGCAATTGTGAAACGCACAAGTAGCACCATTCCGAGAAATTCCTTGTCACGGCGCTCAGTCCCTGGAGAATGCATCAGCATTTGCAAGCGCATATCAAGTTGGGAAGTTGGAAGCTGGCGCTTGCACCAACTTGCTGACCCAAGTGTCTACCGAGATTCGGACGGAGTTGAAAGAGTTGGTGAGGCCGGGCCATGCTCATAGCCGGTTCCAAAGAATCTAGCACTTTCACGGTGTCACAGTGTACTGTAATACAGGGATCGCTTGTATCTATATAGTAGAGCGGGGTTTGTTTTGGGTTTGTTGCTTTCAGAGAATCTTTGAGAAGTCCATATCAAAGAGTCTAGTATTTTCAGGATCTTTGGGCAACCAAAGTTCGTGCTGCATGATGGGATAGCCGCTGGTATCTTCAACAAGAACTTCAATCCTGTTGGGAATGGAGATCCGTGGAATATCCATTTGCAAAACACTCCGGAGCTTCTGACATTACTTCTCAGCAGGATGCGGCAGGACTTTGAAGGCATGTCAATTAGGATGAGAAAGCCTTTTGGTCAGAAGGAGCTGGATCCTTGGCTCCCCAAAAACAGTGAAATCATGAACCCTTAAACCTGTCCTGTCCAATTCGTTTTCTACAGTTCTTTCCACGCGTCCTTTCAATGTGCCCAGTTTTACCAGGAAACCCTTCAGAAAACCTGCGGTGCTTTCCGAGCATGCGACAAAGTCTTCAAAGACTTGGTGCCTGCCGCTTTCTACAAGAAAGTGGAACATGAGATTTTGTCCACGTCTCATGGCACCAAAAGTAGATGTAATGTGGCGTTGATGTCCACATGAAATTGGACAAACATGAGTCATAATATACGACGTCTACTCCGGTCCGGACCCAGGTTCATGCATCGTCACGCGGACGCAGAGTTGTTGACCTTGCTGACCACTACAGCGCCTCCTGCAGACTTGAACAAGGTGAGTATGTACGCTGCTCACTTGAAGAAGTACCGGGAGGAGGCACCACTAGATCAAATGTTAATCTTCCCAATAGATCTTCCCAATAGCACCGCCTTTCCCATCTCGGGGCGCGCGCCTCCAGGAATCAAGCGCCAAGCTCGAGAGGGCGGCGGAGCCTCCTGGCAGAATGCGTTTATTTAGTTTGTGGGTTGGCACCTGGCACTGACTATCGGGAGCCTTTCGTTTCACTAGCGCACAAATGTCCGAGGCTCAACGCCCAACTTCAGCAAACAACATGGAACCAGTGCGAGCTTCAGATGGAGGAGGATTTGCGTAAGCTGCGCGAGTGGGGGGCGCAGTTCCATCTTTTCGCTTCTCAACAGGCAGGTCGGGGTTTGCATTCCAGGTTCACAAGTAACATGGATCATGGTCAAGTAACATGGTAACATGGTCGGATGGGTGTGTTGACGGACAGGCGGGTTTGGATCTACAATATCTCAGCGCACGCTACAGCCGTGGAAAGGCGGCAGTGGCCGACATGATTCAGAAGCGACACTCGATAGTGACCCACCGGACTGTGGGGCTGGCCCATGGG
Organism: Phenganax subtilis; assembly: GCA_025434845.1. Classification (NCBI taxonomy): domain Eukaryota; kingdom Metazoa; phylum Cnidaria; class Anthozoa; order Malacalcyonacea; family Clavulariidae; genus Phenganax; species Phenganax subtilis. The sequence goes on along the minus strand of JAOBYK011133085.1, from coordinate 8,549 downwards.
GATGTTGTGGAGAAACAGGCGTCGCTGGGACCGTCGACGCTTCTTAGCTGTACCTACAAGGGTTGGTTATGGTTGGTCGTTGGATGTTTTTGCTGACAAAAGGAGCAATTCATTCCCCAACTCCCAACCTCAGACCAAGGCTTACCATCATCGTTCTGGACATATCCTTATGGCCATCACGTGTCTTGTTTGAGTGGTCTGAAACCATGTGATGGACTATGAATGGTTCTTTTTGGGACCATGAGCAGCCCTCAGGTGCTCTCTCCATAGACGAGAGCATCACCCTTGGTCAAGCTGTTTGCTCCGGAAATGCCAACTCATCCATGTTCATTTTGTTGCCTCAACCGCATTCTTCGTGCAGCTTGGTGACCATATTGAAGCACAAAAGGCTAGTTGAGGACAAGATGGTGGCGACGCTTACCTCAATGATTAGTCAGACCCCCGAGATAAAAAGGTTTTGTGATGTTGCACTCTCCACTCTCTTGCAACCCAACCAAATGGCTCTCTGCGTGACCTGCCTGGAATCTGAGGGTCTTTGGGCAGGATGTCCGGGAGGTAGCCTTGTCATTCAACGCCAGCGTGCATCAGGGCGATCGACGAAAAACCAGCCAGAATTGCTTCTCGGCTTCCAGGGCTCTCAGCTTCAAGGGGTCTTATCTTACATGATTGGGGATTGTCTTTGAGGCTTGTTCGCAACGATGAGTGGACACCGTGTCTCTGAAATGAAGAAGAGCCGGGCATCTTTGGGATCAATCACCGCGATTGACCGAACGAGAGTGAATGAGCTTCAGAACCCGGAAGAGGATCGGCCGCTGGCAGCCCACTTCAGGGAGTCTTGTCCAATTGGTTTCAATACAATTTTGAATTCTTCTTGAGGGGGCACCTTGCGATTGATTTCATAACAATCTTGACTCAGTCTTGAAGGAAGCCTTCATCTCCTGATCCTTGTTGTCACCTGCTCCAAAACATAAGGTGCAACAGCGGGGCGTCCAGGCAACACGACAAATCCTGACCCACTTGTTGGAGGGAGTGCCTATGAATGACAACCATCCAATTCTGGTTGTCGACTGCCTGCCCAACAGGCTTCCTGTCCGTGAAAACATGTAACTGACTATGGAATTCATGATCCGTCACACATCATCAACAACCCAGTTGGGCACCCAGCTGAAAACATCTCCGACAGGTTCGGAGAATGGTCTTCGGCCTGCATGGAGATGCTGCTGGAGGAGCTTACCAGCGAGTCTCACACGGGCCCCTCCGTGCACTACATGGGGGTGTTCCTTGAAGATGATTCGTCGATGGCCCGGACTCAGGAGAGCAACGTGGCTGGGAAGTTGATGGCGAAATGGTGGGATTCCTGTCCTGCAGCGGGGAACCAACGACGACCCCGAAGTGGCTTTTCAGAGCCACTCCCATCACTGGAGGTGCTGTCAGTTGCAGACTCGATGTGCAAGAATCTTAGATTATCTTCGATTGTTAGTGAAGTATAGCTTTGGGATATTTTGGGATGATTTGAATCGTTGTTTAGTAGTTAGTCCAGTTAGTTCCACCGTCGCCTCAACATGCCTAGTAGTTAGTCCCACCATCGCCTCAACATGCCTCAATATGCATCAATGAAGAAATCTACTTTTCCTTAAGGATTCCGGACTTGGTGAAGAACAAGTACAACAGCAGCCATGCTACATCCGTGAAAAAGATGGAGGACGCAATCGCTGCGGAGAAGGACTTGGCAACCGCCCTGCAAACCCAGTCTGCTGACGCTGGAACGGTGGTGCCTGCAGGTTCTTCAGGCCCTGCCACACCTGCCAGCGGCCCAACAAGGACTCTGGCAACTCCGGAGTTTGAAGGCGCAGCGGTGCCGAACTTCGATCGCACAGTTGACTTTGAGGAAAAGCACATGGCTGATTTTACTTCCAGCCAAACGTTGCTCAGCAAAACATCTGGCTAGTTATAGAAATAGCGTGACAACATGTTTGGCACACATACCAACACACTAGTATTACCACTGATGGAGCGGATTGAGGCTGCATTGCTGCTCGCTTTTGGCAGTACCACACTCGGGTTTGAAGATCGCCATGGTGAAGAATGACAAGTCACTATGGCTGATCAATGAGACAACCCAGAATGTGGAGCTCCATGCCCGTGAGCTTTTCGGGTTCAACATTGGCGGTTTCTCAGAAGTTCCAACAGGACTTTATTTACATATGAATGGTTCAAACTATTTTCGATTTGTTGAACAGATTGTTGAACAATGTTGAACAAACACCCTCATAATCCATACATCCACACGTCCAGCAACCAACCCCCTGCGCAGGAGATGCTGCCTCGCTGGTGGATCAAATCCCTTGGACCGTCGCCTCGGACTTGGACATCGTTTGCTTGGTGACACCGGGCGGGGCTGGTGAAAAAAAGCTTATGACGGTGGCCGAGACAGTTTGCTCCATTACCCGATCTCGTGGAGCAACAGAAGCTGCAATGGTGGACCATGATATGGCTCCCATGACCAAGGTGTCTCTCTTTAATTTTTGTTCATTTTTGTTCTATGTCTATGTTTGAAAGGCTCAGTTCGCCCGAAGCGAATGATGCATCAGTAGAGATCATTAATGAGGTCCTGTGGGAACTCAGGCATGTCCCAGCTACCCTGATCAGGTTGTTGGGGCCGGCAGCGAGAAAAGAACGCTTGCATTCCGCTATGACATCACTTCCCGCACCAAATTGAACGCTTTCAAGCCCAAGAAGGTCGAGGAGGACTTTCTCAATGTGCGCTACTCGCAGTTCGGGGGCTGCTTCGACTCTTACAACACCATGCTGAAGTCTCCGAACGCTGCCATCGTTTGGGAGGCAGGGTTAGTTACTATAGATGAAACAAAGCGGGTTACTTGGAATGGGTTACCAAGCCAATCAAAACCCCTGAAGGTAAAGATTTCTGATGCGGTTCCGGCCGTGATCACTCCCGTGAAGCCAAAATTTTTCTTGCTGTGTAAGACTACTGTGAAAGCACACACAGCTGTGCGATTGAAGTAGTTAGGGTGATGAGTCTCCTCATGGTGCAAACAGCCCATTTTTGAGTTGGGGACCAGTGCCACTGTGCAAACATTCTACACCTTATTTCAATACTCTTCTTGGTATGCTCGAGAAATACAAACAGCATCTGGTAGAACATGTGGCAAAAGGTGGTGACTGGAACGACTGGGGTGCCCTGCGTGTGGCAAGGATCGATAGCTGAAGCGCCATGAGACCTGTGAGCGCAGAGAAACAGTTGGGTCTCAACTGAGTTTGTTTTGAGAGCATTGAAACATATTGAGACCATGACATCAGTTTGGTGGATCGCAAACCTCTCAATAAATCAAGGAAGTCTATTTTACAGTCTTGGTAGTCTTAGTCTAGACCTCCTTGCTTGCATGGCATTAGCTGATGTGGACGCATTGTCGGATGAAGAAACAGTGAGACTCTCACCAAATGCCGGTGTGAGAGAAGCGAACAAAAAGGAAGCCCGAGAGAAAGCAAAAGCCAAGGCCAAGAGTTCACCGAAGCAGGACACCAAAGAGGTTCTGGAGGATGGTCCTCAACCTTCTGCCAAGTCCAAAGGTGGTCCGGGGGTCATGAAGAAACCATCTTCGAAGCGCGCTGCCTCCGCGGAATCGGCCGGTGAGCCGGCCATGAAGAAGCCAGCTGCATCTAAAGATCTTGATCGTGTTCGTGTCAACAAGTCCATGTACAAGAAAAATGGTGTATGGTCAATCAAGCTGAATGACAAAGAAGTTGTTCGTGTCATTGGGATGCACCGAGTGGTCATTCGTTGTTGGCCCATGTTGTCTTGTTTTGTTTTTACTGCGGAGCTGCTGCAGGTGAAGCCCCACGACGAAGTCAAAGCTGAGGAGACCGAGATCATTGCCGTTTCTTCGGCTGCATGTGATGTCATCGAACCATATCATTGGACCATGTCTATATGCCTATGACTTTAACCATGTTAAAAAGGTCTGTGATGACTGTTTTGTGTCTTTCGTTCGCTCAGGAAGCCACCAAACAGGAATTGCTGCGGACCAAAGGCAATGTCTCTGCTGCGAAAACCCTGTATGCGCTTTGGATGCACCATACTTATGTATTTAACTCTGTCGTTGAAAACAACTTTCAACCGTCTTGGTTGGTCGGTTGGTGATGGATTCAACCATTTTCAACCGATGGCTGCAAACAATGGAATCACAAGTCCAAAAAGTTGAGGCATGTAAAATATAGTCAATACTCTGAGGAATCCATGAGGAATGCAGCCATCGCACGAGCAACGGCGCCACCTCCCGCGGCCGCTGAGACACCGAACGAGGATGGTGCCTGCGAAGAGGGCGCCGAGGCGGAGGAAGAGGAGGAGATGGTGGAGGATGCCGCTGTTGACGACTCATGAACTAGTTTTCGAGGTGGGGCGGAAACATGTCACTTGAGCGGCGAACAGTTTCATTGGCTCATCGAACAAAGATGGATTCAAGTCCAAATGCCTTTTATGAACATGACACATGAAAAGCGGTTGCCCTGCAGGTGGATGATCCGTGAGCTTTCGGCGTCTTCCGGCCTTCACTTGGTGTCCTGAAGTTTGGATGCCCCTTCTGGCCTGCAGATAGCAATGTCGCCGAGAAAAACTGTTGAGTTTGTCAACGTTTGTGAATGAATTAATCTGTCTGAAGTTGTTTTGCATCAGACCTCACTTTCAATCGAATCTATCTAATTACTACTGCGAGATTTGGGACTCAAATCGGCTAGTCAGCAAACGTCTTGACCGAAGAAAAAATGACAGACCATGGCCCCAGCCTTGATCGGGAAACCAAAGTTATGGGACACTTGGTCGAGTATGGCTGATGCGTTTAGTTTATTGGTTGCAAATTCTCAACTGTGATTTAATTTTGGAGTGAACTGTAGCTGAAACCCAGGGATGCGATGGAATTATACTGGTTCGCCACCTGATAATGGATATGTGTATCAAGTCACGCCGGATGAGGAAATGCGGCCAGTGGAAGATTCGGAGGATGTGTCACACCTCCTTCTTTGGGTGTACAACCATTTTGTACACGGGGTTGGTGATCCCCATGTGGTGGCTCGCGAGGAGCTGATTTTCCAAGTGAACAAAGCCGTTTTACAACGTGAACCAACATGGTGTGCCAGAGTCGAAGGTTTCAGCGTTTTGGAACAGAAACGCATCGACATTCTCTTCAAGTTGGCGAAGCCAAAGTAGAACAAATTGGCTTGGAACGGCCATCTGAAGTTGCTCGTCCGATGGAAAAATCAAACCAGTGCGCCAAACATCATATGGACATCATGCAAAAACTTGGCGATCTTTGGAACAGGCCTAGAACAGCCGAACTTTTCCAAGAACAGGGTCACCTCAACCGCCTGAGGTCTTTGGTCTTTGAGGATACTTCACAAACCATTCCAGGAGCGGCTGTGTAGTTTCCATTTCAATTTAATTTTTACAGCCAAGTTTTCCACCTGTTTTTCTATCAGCCTGTGTTCCCACTTCGGTTCTCACACCTTGGTCCCCACGCTTGGCAGGAGTGGATGCCCAGCGCCATTGCACTCGCGGCCACCGGCCGCAGTCGCGGCCATCGGCCGCATCTTTCCCCCCCCCAAAAAGGTCGGATTACTAGCCCCCGAAAACCTAAAAATGTATTGGAACATATATTTTGAGGGCTCACTAGGTATGATACTCGAAACGGTAGGCCATTAGCTCGTGACAAGTATACTACGTGACATGATACTACATGAACTGATTCTTCCGTTCAGTGCCCTGTAGGCCCAGACATGCCCAGACGATGCCTTTTCCTGGACACTTGAAACACACCGCACCTAGCTGACATACAAATATATCCATGGGAATTACGGTGGAAAAGTTTTGGAGGAGTGGGTGGGTAAAATTGCAAGCATGGTCTGTCAGCAAGCACTGCTGGCAACATGGCGAACATGATCAGCAAGCACTGCTGGCAACATGGCGAACATGATCAGCAAGCACTGCTGGCAACGTTGCAAACATGGTCAGCAAGCACTGCTGCAATTGGCAGTAGGGCCAAAGCACTGGATACATAGCAAACACCCGAACAAGAGGAACAATAAATTTTGTTGTTCTAGGCTTCAGCTTGTTGTTCTACAACTGACCCGAGTTGGTCTATAGAGTCACTGTGAGCACCATCGCCTGTCGGTCATGGATGCAAACCGCTGCACATGTTTGGTACGAGGAAACCTCTCCTTTTCTTCCTTTAGGCCTTTGAGCTTCACCTGGTTTTATTCAATAAGCGCAGTCAGGATGCGCGTTGTCGTCGATCGGATCGTTGCAGTCTGTTCCCGCCTTGCCCATTGGGTGCGCGGAAACCCCTTGCTCCTAACTTCTCTTGGTTAAAATGCAACCCCTTGGGGGGCCAGCAGGGTCCTGGCTTAGAACGCCTGGCGCTTAATTGACATCATGCCGTCCGGACCTTAAGTTACTCTCGGATCTGGGGTCTGTTCAGACATTCCAAGTTTGTGCCTTTGATGTGATGGGCGCAAGGAACCCATTCTATGCTGTCAAAACCATCTGAAAAAAACGTAACATACGCATACACAACAATGCAGTCGACTGGAGGCAGATTATTTCCAAAAATAAAGTAATACAACTAAGTCAAATGTTAAGTAATGAAGCAGGACTTGAATATTTTATGAACCATTTGGTACTTGAATACGCTGTCGAAAATATGGTTGGATACGAGGACTCCCCTGTTGCTAGGCTTCACTGTGTTGCCGTACTGCCAATTGATTGCAGGTCGACTTGACTTTGAACATTTTTCTCAGCTCTCCGACTTACTCTGACCTTCGCAGCTTTGTGTCTATGATGTCTAAGCTACCTGGTTGAGTACGAGGACTCCCCTCTTTCTAGGCTTCACAATGTTGCTTTGCTTGAAAGCTTTAAGCCCTCCATTGGGAGGGCCTTGTGTGTGTGTGTATCCCGCTATCACAAGCGGCAAAGTGATTGTACTTGACAACGCAAGCCAACTCAATGGAGTAGCAGGGGGCACCGGAGGTGCTAATGAGACCAGCGCTAACACAGACGCTCATCAGTTACCTGTGATACAGTTGGAGACGTCCAACTGCGCACCTGCAGAATGATATCGTTGAGTTTTCTCAAGCTGTGGCCCTCCTTTTTTCCAGGCTGTTGCAGGTATATGAGGCTTGTCCTGTCTTTGTCGTTCCCGACGGTGTCGCTCACATACGCAATTGTTCAAAGGCCGTGGACTCAGGAGGTTCTGGGCTTTGACACCTTTCCACCGTTCCACCACCAAATAACTCTTCCCAGTGTGTGTGTGTGTTGGGCTCACTATCTGCCAAGCTGCAACTAAAGATGCATCGTCACTTTCAGCTGTCCCATCACTGCCTTGGCAAGTTTGGGACAAAGTGGTCTTGATACGAAAAGTGCATGCTTGGCAAGTCTCCAATGGCAAAATACACATGCGGTGAAAGTCCAGGGAAGAATACCTACTAGCATAGTAGAATGTACTGTAGTGACAACTCAACAAACGCAGTTGTCAGAAAGGCTTCCACATCGTTCTCGCATTCGCACGTTGTAGAAAGCGTAGCTCGTAACTCCATACACCTCAAAAAGCCATGCGGGCCACAAAATGAACAAAGCTGGATGTGCTTAATACTAGAGTGACAGGGTATGTGAAAAAGCAGTTGAATGTCTATCGATATTGGTATCCAATATCCTAACATGTTGTCTAACAGCCTAACAATCGAGCCTGGCAGCTTGTAATTGAGCGATCCTGGCCAAAGCATTGATTGTCAAATACAACAGGTCAAGAGATCATTTTAATAGCTTGAATGTTTTAACTGAGAATGTCCAATGTCTCTCTAAAGCTCCTGCGACAGTCAAGGACTCGGCGAAAACTACTTTGCTTGACTCAGGCTTCGAAGCTGCAAAGTTCTCACCTCGATAACGCAGCTGGATGGAATCGTCCATGGGTCATTTTCAACCTCAGCAAAAAAAAAGAGATTTAGAATGCTAAGTCCTGAAAAAAGGGAGGTGACACCAAGGATTCAACATCAGTGCAGTTGGTGTATCCAGGGCCAGAGATGCATTGGATGGCACGTTGAATCTGCAAAGAAAGATTTCATCCAGGTCAGAGATCTTGCAAGAAAAGACTTGCCTCGACTGTCCAATTCCGAAAACGACAATCGTTGGAGGCAGGTGCTTGCCAGCTGAGTCTGAAGGACCTCAAAAGCACAGGGCATTGTAAAGCCTGGCAAAGCATTGCACGGAACAGGAAGCTCAGACACTCGCGCCGATGTTTTGCAATGCTGTTCCTGCTGGATTTCTCATGAAGCTGGGACTGGCACTGGTGATCAACGTCATAGACTTCAAACTGTGATGGCGTCAATGTTGGCACTGGCACAAGGGTCCTACGATGTCTGCTGCCCTTCACTGCACCACCCATGAAGGGCAGAGGAGCTCAAGAACTGCTTTAACACAAGCGTTGCACGTTCCATGTTCAGCGTGTTGGGTGTCAGTCAACGAAAAACATGGTAAGATTCCCTCA